>PVJA010007463.1:0-45211 GCA_004027025.1 Myocastor coypus | reverse complement strand
TGACATATTACAATTTTAAGATATATTATCTTGAGTCTCATTTAATTCTATGAAAAGACAATATCATTTTACATAGGAAAATGTGCCTTAGAGAAATTGAATCAATTTGTGACATCATGCCACTGAGCTGCTCAGCAGGATTCAGGATTCAGACCAGCTATCCCTGGCTCCAAAGCCCCTGTCCTTTCCCTTGAGCTCCAGTGGATCACATATCATACTGGGAACTGCAAAGGAGACAGGATTGCATTCTGAGGCACCACAGCCAGCTCTGCCTTACTGGTCTTCAAAGGGTCCACAGAACAGGTGGTATTTCTGGGTTAAGTGAGAAGCAACTGCTTCAGGGGGTCCTTAAATTCGTTACTAGTATGGAAATATTTTCTTAGTTGATATCTTTGTATATATTCACCTATTCAAATACTATGTGAGTATTCTGAATTGATTACAGTTTGTACATATGATACACAACATTCTGGCCTCTAAGTTGGAAGCATGATTTGGCTTGAGTTTTGGAACATCGTTCTGAAATATTTAATTTAATTCTAAGTAATTTATATTTACTTAATTTTCTGAATATTATTTAATCATACTTTTTTATGATTCATGCTGTATCTCTGACTTACGATCTACTTATAAGACACGGTATGACATTTTCTCCTAGAATCAGAAACTTTAAAAAGAAATATATATATTCACATATTATATATAAAATGTATATATATATATATATATATATATATATATATATATATATGGATACATATATATTGGATAGATATTTAGCTACTTTGTCTTAGTTCATTGAGAATAAAAGCTTGTAGTAATATTGCTTAGATAAGATATCAGATCTGCACCTTTTCCTCTGAATAACTACTACAAAGACAACAATATGCATGGTATTAATTATTGTAACTATCCTACTAACTTGTTTTGAAACTGTTCCATTGTTATTCTATCTTTTTTTCTCATGAAAATTGTTATGGTTTATGTCTAGTTGTCCCCCCAAAGCCTCATGTAGTCATTGTGGGGGACTTCTAAAGATTGAGACTTGACTCATGAGTTGCTGGGATTATGTGTTTCAGTATTGATGGGATTATCGGTCTGAGTAGGGCTGGGACTATGGGTGTGGTCTAGCGCAGATATCCTAAGGCAGAGAGCCTGATAGGAATATAAAGAGAGACAGAGAGACAGGCTAGAGCTGTTGCTGTTGCTCTCTGCTGCCCTGTTTGGTTGGCTACCTCTGCCACCATTTAGTTGCTGTTCCACCACCATGAACTGGATGGTCTCTGCTCTGTTCCACTCAGCCTTGGGTCAGCCAAATATGGACTGAAACCTCCACAAACTGTGCGCTAAATAAACCTTTCCTTCCTTCATTTTGAGTGCTGGGTATTTGTCCCAGCAATGAGTAAAAAGTAACTGAGACAAAAATGGGTAAAAAATAATAAATAGAAAAAATTATGACAATACAAGGACAACACAAGAAGTATTGGGACTGCAGAAAGGCCTTCCAGGATATGAGGCTACCTCCACCATCCTTATTTTGTTTAACTTTATGTAAAGCTCCACTTGTGAATATTTATTATTAATTTTTAATAAATATATATTGGAGTACGTTGGAACATTATTTGATTTTTCTTTGTCATGTAGCTGTGAAAATAAATCTTAACTATACGTTAAAATGGGACTGTCCCATCTTGTTCATGACCATTATGATCCAATACGCTTAAGATACATTAATGGGAAAAAATAAGTCGAAGGTTATGCTTTGGGGAAGAACATTTAGAAAGCAAAGAGATTAGATCATGATGATGACGATAGGTAGGTAGATATATAGATAGATATAGATAGATGATAGATAGATAGATGTTTCACATATACTTCATATACTTATAAAATTTATAAATTTAGTGAGTAAAGAAAGAGTGATAAAATGTGCTTTCCAGGCAAGGATCCAGAAAAGACTCTAGTTAAGGGGGCATCTAAGGAGAGCCCTGAGTAATGAGAAGCCACACAGCAAAGGGTGAGCACAGGGTATACGAGTTTTCCAAGCAGGAAGCACAAAGCACCCATGGGAATCGCCTCGGCTGTTTCAAGGATGACACTGGCCAAGCACACCCAGGGAGCAGTGAACAATAGAGCTCCTGTTACAGACAGGCTCGAAACTCCATGGCTGCTGAGGGTGGGGATAAGGTGAGTGTTAAGGTCTGGGAGACTTACAGGGCTGAGAGGATGTGCTAAGTTCTCTCAGAAAAGAAGAACCAGAAGTTTAAGCTGCTAGTGGGAATTGCTGCGTGGGCATGATAAGAGACAGAAAGTTACGCAGCGGAATCTTCAGGCTTTTCTGCAAATCTGAGCGCGTGCATCAGAAAGCACAGGTGAGTGGATCCCCAAAAAATGCTCCAAATTATGAAGCAGATTTTCCAAGTGTTTTATTATTTTTGTTTATCTTAAAAAATAATAATAATGATACAGAATTTAAAACATGATGATAGGAAGTGTACAATGGTTTTCTATTGCCTATTGCTATCTTCAAAATAGTTGCTCAGACTACGAGATATATACATGGAAAATTGATGCAACAATACAAGCACTAACTGTTCCTTTCAGTGAACTAGAAGCAGTGAGTAGTACAGTTATCTTAGCTATCTTGTGTATATACATATCTTTTCTCTTTTTTTCACCTTCCTTTTTTTCTCCTTTCTCCCATCAAAGCAGCTCCCTACTCCTCTGACACCAAATTTTATCTCAGGTTTCAAAGCAGTTAAACATTGAGGCAGTGGCATGGCTATTACTGTGGACTTTTAGTCAGATTTATGTTTTTACAAAGCTCTAATAAAGCAATAAAATGCAAAGATAGAGCTGAGAAAATCTCCATTGCCAAAAGAAATGAAAAAATAGAAAGGATGGCCTCTGTACATCATAAGAAGCGGCAGGTCTCTACCCTTTGAGGCTCAAAATTACAAAGGTGAGATACTTTGCCTTAAAGGGAAAGCCAAAGAGCACCATGTTCCAAATTGGCAGTGGTGGACACACCAGGTTTTGAAATGGCACTGGCATAGAAATTTTTTTCCTTAAAATTAGGTTCAGAGTGCTCAGTGATCCAGGCACTCGAGCCCTACTTACAAGAGAAAAAATACCTGGCTACTGCTCCAGCTGGCAGCAGACCTTGGCATCATCCACATGCTTTTAGGCACTTGCAAAATGCATGAGTACTAGGTTAAAAAAGCTTCCACCCAGATTTCCAAAGAAGGCCTGGGAGGTCAGGCAGTGTGCCCCTGAGACGGCAGCATATGAAGTTGTGAATGAGAAGCCTATTTAGTAAAAAAGCCAAAAATGTAGATCACCTGAAAAAAAACTGCATGGAGGGAATAAAGCTGGCCTAGAAAAAAAAAAGCCATGGGAGCCACAGTAAAAGTGCCATGGGGCAGAGCCACATGGAGCTCATAATTTGCCACAGATTGCTTCAGATCTTCCACATAAAATGGCACGACTTCATGCTTACCCGGCTGGACTTCAGATTTCTGCTGATCTCAGTGCTTTGTATTCAGTTCTTGTTTTACCTTTTAAAATGGTAATGTTTATATTGCCTCATTAAATGTTAAAAAAAAAAAAAAAAAAAAAAAAAAAAAAAAAAAACGTTTAACTTTTCATTTGTACAGAGCCTCATTGCAAAGAGTTTGCTTGTGATCTTTGAGGAGACTTGAGACTTAGAATTTTCAGTGATGCTAAAACTGTTAGGACTTTGGCAGCTCTCAAAGATAGACAAAAATGCCTTTTGTTTAAAGGGATGTGCATGAGTCTTTGGGAGTCTGGGGAATAGAATTTATGGTTTGTGTCTAATTGTCTCCTCAAAGCCTCATGCAGTCATGGGGCAGCTTCTGGAATTTGTGATTATTGTGGGTGTGGGTGCTGCATGTATCTTTGCAAAAATAATTTGCATTACAAGGGTAAAGAGGGGACAGAGGCTAGCTGGCTGCTCCAGCTGCTGCCACTCCCTTTACTCCTTTGCCACAGCTATGGACAGCCGCTCTGTGCCATGTGCCACTCCACCTTGGAGCCAGCTGTAAAGCTTCCATTAACCATGAGATAAATAAAGCTTTCCTTCCTTCATTTTGGATGTCAGGTATTTGTGTCAGCCAGGATGGAAAAGTAACCAAGACAAGAAGCTATCTTTCTTCTTAGTGATTATAGATAACAATTTTACTTGCTTATATGGTGAAGTGTGATGTTTTAGTACATCTGTACACTGCATAATGAACAATTCAAGGTATCTGTGTTATCATCTCAAACAATTATCTTTTTTTGTAATATGAACATTCAAAAGCCTTTCTTCCAGTTTTATATTAGATGATACAATATTAACAACTGTGGCACCTTTTATATAATGGAGCCATAACTTGTTCTTCCTATCAGGCTGTGACCTTGCACTGACTTAACCTATCTCTCTCCATCCCCACTTTTCATCTATCTCTCTCTAGCCTATCTCTCTCCATATCTGTTCCCTACATTCCCTGTCCTCTGTTACTTCTACTACCTACTACAGTACACTTTAATTCTGTCAGCTAAGCTCTTTCAGGTTCTTATGAGATAAATTATGTAGTATTTTTTCTTCCTGCACCAAGTGCTGCCCAACCCAGTGGTGAGCTCCCAGGCAAAAGTCACTGCTATGAAGGTCCTGCCATACTATATTTTCAGCTATGGCTGCTCCTGGAAGATTGTGACTTCAGCTTTTATCCTGAACAGGATGCTTCAAGGTGGTATAGCTGGCACTCATTGGAATGAATGACAAGGCCTTTTGAAGGGACATTTAGATAGCACCCTCCCACGGCAATCACAAAATTGTATTTTGGATCCTTTCAACATACCACTGCTCCAAAATCTCAGTGCTCATATCTTTATGTGGCAGTTTCTCAGATTCAGTCCTCAAGTGTACTCTGATGAAGGACTCAATTAAATCTGGCTTCATTTGAAATCTGAAGGAACATGCAAGGAAGAACCAGAGACCTAGCACAGCAGTTTGTCTGAGAATATTGCATAGTTCAATTTTAAAAGTTGAAATTCAAGTTCAATTAAAAATTCTCTTTTATATTTATAGTTTAGATCTATTTTTTTACCCATTAATGTACTTGGTTCTAATTTCTACCCTCAGTAAACATCAATAACTATATTGACTATTATCCTCTTATACGTATCAGATATTACTATGTGAAATACAATGTACTTTGTGGTTAATAGATAGCACACTATTAATTTGAAGGCATAAAAAAAGATATGCCCTGAAAACTGATAGAAGTATTAGAGATAAACCCCACCCATTAGCACAGGAGGACATGGGATACATCTCTAGATAAGCCATAACAAATAGAAATGAATAAATAATTCTCTATATTTTAATTAATTAATTAATTAATTTTGTTTTATATTATGGCTAGCTCAGCCTGCCCTAGGGGTGGGGCTGGCACAGCGTGTGGTGCCAGTGACCGAACGTCAGTCCCTGCAGTTGCCTAAGCAGATGCTTTAGACCACTGAGCCATCTCGCTGGCCCTTTTTATTTAAAAAAAGCTTTATAAACTCATTTTCCTCCTTAATACAATAAGATCTCCCATAGAACATGCTAATGAAAGTTATCCTCAGAATTTTTAAGTAAAACAAATATATAGCTTAAACTGCAGAGAGAACAACTCATTCTTGGTAGTACTAGAACATACCAATTGTGATCAAATATGATTATATCCAGTTCTTCTCCATCCATTTCTATTTTCAAATTATGCATTACATACTGAATAATTAAAGATACGCAGTAACATGAAAATTTAAATACTCATAATTAAATAGCATTAATGGCTTGCAAAACACAAAAATAGATCTGATTGCATGTCAGACTCTACCTAGTACCTTTATTTTATTTATTTATTTTTTTCTTGTTTCAGAACCTTTGTTTATTCATTCATTTTTATGGCTGGCTCAGCCCGCCCTGAGGGCAGGGCTGGCGCAGCATGTGGTGCTGGGAATCGAACCGTGGTCCCTGAAGCTGCCCAAGCTTTCCCAAGCAGGCGCTTTAGACCACTGAGCCATGCCTAGTACCTTTAAATTCTGAAACTAGAATATTAAAGAATATATGACATTTTCCTAGAATAAATTACAGTATTTGTATAACAATACTCTAGAGTTGTGAGAAATATACCTTGTCAATCTATTTATATATGGAGTAAAACCATGTAACAATAAAATGGGAGGAGAACCCGTCACCAACCATAAAGCTTCAGGGCTGATATCTGCGAGTCTTCATTTTTCTTGCAGCTAGATGTATGTATTTAAAAAATTTTAACGGCAAGAATATTCTAATATTAGGGCTGGCCAGAGAGCTCAGCAGACTAAAGTGCTTGCTTAGGCAGAGTGCAGGGGTTGGGGTTCTATCCCCGGCACCACAAACTATGCTAGCCCCACCCCGGGGGTATGCTGAGATGGTGATTGAGACTGGGTGTGTTAGCATGCACCTGTAATCCAAGCACTTGAGAGGCTGAAAACAGGAGGATCACCAGGAGTCAGATCTATGCAGAGAGACTCTGTAGACCCTGTACTAAGTCTATTAAGTAAATGATATTCAAATATTGACATTTACTGTCATTTAACTATAGTTTTTCATTCTTGGAAAGGAAAATAATACCTCATATGGTAACGTATAGAAAGTTCTTCAAATAATTAAATCACCAATTCACTCATTATTGAATCCTAGAAAGGAAACATGATAGCAGAACTATAGATTGTTTAAATGTACATGAAGTTATTAAAAGGAAACCTAATACTTATGACAGATCAACTCCCAGAATATCCATGGATAAGTTAATTGCTGAGTGCATGACAGGATTGTTAAGGCAGAGAAGTAAGTACTGTGAAGCATAAAATTGGAGAAATGAACTGTTTAATATAATGAACAAAATTGCTGTCTAGAATATATATGGTTGATCCTACTATTAGTTATTCAAGTAGTAAGATGAACATCAACTCTTAACTATTTTTGATGATCAAAGAATATTAGCGTAGACCACATTGAAAGTCTTATTGAAATATCATCACATGCATTCAAGGGGAAGATATAAAACATTAAAAATAACATGGATGGGATTAATATGCTATCAGTCTTCTGAAAAATGTTCTAATCAATCTTTGTAATGGATGAACAAGTAACATTAATCTCATTACTGTTTTGAAAATGACAAGACAGTGAGTTTAAGCAGCTTTTTCAAGGTCACAAAAATAAAATTATTGTGGATCATATAAACAGATTCCAATGTTGTAAACACCAGCCATATATCTACTCACTAATTTTCAGCTTTCGTTATACATAAATGTACCCCTTAACTATTCTCCGTATTTAAAACTACTCTTCTCTAAAGTGATTTCTTCGTTTCTGTGTAATGCTGAGCTTCGATGCTCTCCTCAATTAGAATGTACCATGTATTCTTTTTTTGAAGGTTATTTGCCTCCTTATAGTTTAGTCAATTTGATTCAAAACAAGAGGTGAAGTGGTGTGATATTCATTTCATATACAAAAAACAGTAGTGCAATAATTTAATGTAGTTTATGTCATTTTATAAACATATATTATTAAATTACTATAATGTTAAAAATTTTTTATTTTTATTTTTTATTTAAATTTAACTATGGTTATATTGAATATTTTTATCATCAGATCAGCTTAGATTAATAGATATAGGTATATAAGATTGATCAAACAATTGAACATTAACACTTTCAATAAACATTACTTTTTTTTCTTTTCCCCTTTCTTTTTTTAACAGTTGATACCTTACATATTGTCCTTACAATAGTTCTACAGAGCACAGTGTGTGGGCATGACCCACCTTCCTATTGATGTTGCTAAGAAAAGAAAAGAAAAGAAGAAAAGAAAGGGAAAGGAAAGGAAAGGAAAGGAAAGGAAAGGAAAAGAAAGAAAAGAAAAGAAAAGAAAAGAAAAGAAAAGAAAATTCTTCTCTTTGAACTAAGAGGCAGCAGGTGCATACAGAGTCCAGTGTTCTACAATTGCAGTGGCCACCAGTGAAGCTTGCAATGTTGGAGGCTATTGATTCAAGCCTCCTACAGCTCAGCTCATCAATCTAGCTCTGGGTTTTATGCATTGTAATTAAGCTTTTTTTACTAGGTAATCAAGGGCAAGTCAAAGCAAGATCTGTATAACAAAACATTCATTTTTGTGTATCTTCCAAGGTCAAACCCCCTCAGGATTAACTTTGGGAGCATATACAATACTTTGTAGAACTGTTGTTAGTGTCAGTCTTCAGGACGAGTCATGGAAAATGTTTGGGCAGTTTACTTTTATAATGCTAAAATTTAACATGATAATAACATCTAATACTTTTTCTTAAAATAGCTTTTTAATTATTTTTTCCAAACTCTCTGCTCATACCCTATTAATTTAAACTAAACTCATTTTTTAATTCTTGTTTAATTTTCTAAATGTTATGAAAGTTAAAGATGGTCATTTTTAAAGAGTGATTGGTTTTACTCATTTTATATAAGAAAGACAATAGTTTGGGGGTACTTTCGGGAAGATAGCAAAGTGGTGAGAACTGGAGCAACATCTTCCTGAGATTCAATATCCAGACACTAGTATATAGAAAAATGGCAAGGAGAAGGAGGAGGTGGGCCCCTAGGATTCAGAAAACCCATGAAGAAAGAACTGAGCCCACAGGAATAGAATAGTGAAAAACAGAAACTGCAACAAAGGAGGAAGAGTTGAAGATTTGTTTTCTTTCTGACAAAAGGCTTACAGTGTGGAAGGGGCAGCTCAAAAATGCAGACAGATGGTAACTTATTGTCAACTCCAGAGGCCTCCGCAGAGAAAGACCTTGTAGGGATGTGTTGGTCTCTTGGTGATCCAGAAGAGCAAACAGCAAGAGAATTTAGAAAATAAAGAGTAGAGATAGTATCTGAGGTCAAATGATGCAGCATGGCAAAGGACCCCAGAGTAACAGTGGGGCACCATATTTACACCTTTACAGAGTTACATGACACAGGGTTGCCTAGGGACTAATAACCCACAATGTAAGGGCCAGCAAGAAGGCTCAGTGGTCTAAATTGCCTGCTTGGGAAAGCTTAGGCAACCACAAAGACTGCAGATCAATGCCCAGTACCACATGCTGTGCCAGCCCCACCCGCAGGGCAGGCTGCAGGCATAATAACAATACTAATAATAATAATAATAATAAAAGGAGTTTAGGAAAATGATGGAAATCCTAGACACCCAACACAAGAAAGGAAATCAAACACGTATGTCAAGGATGAAAACTTAGATTCATAGTATATGCAGAAAAAGGAGCCGATATGAGGACTGAATCTCAAATGTAGAAGATCATGAAAGGAAGGATTTCTTAAAAATAGAGGAACCAGGGGCTGGCAAGTTAGCTCAGCAAACTAAGTGCCTGGGACCAGGGTTCAACCCCTGGTCCTGTATGCCAATCAGGCCCTGTCCCTGGGATGTGCTGAGCTGGCAACAAAGTCTGGGCCTGGTGGAGCACACCTGTAATTCCAGTGCAGGAAGGCTGAAAACGGGAGAATCACTACCAGTCAGAGCTGCTTAGTGAAATTCTGTACCAAATACATAAATGGAAAAAAAAAAAAAAAAACAATAAATCAGTCCAGCAGCTACTAGATGTTACAAAGGACAATAATATAAGATTAACTGAAGTCAATGAAAAGGCAGAACATAGCACAAATGACATAAAAGCCTGTTCACAAAGGTTATAGTAGAAAACTTCCAAAGCAAGGGAAAAATATGAAATGCATATAAATGAGATATATAGAACTCTAATTAACCATAATAAAATAAATCTGCACTAAGGAATATAAAAGTCAAAATCCCAGAAATTCAACACCAGAACTTAACAGTCAAAGCTGTTAAACAAATCAACGAACAAAAAATATCACATAGAAAGGAAAGCCTATCTAAATCATAGACACCTTCTGAACACAAATCTTCATGTCAAACACAGTGGCATATAGTATTTCCATCCTAAATGAAAGCAACCTCCAGATTGATATACTCTCAAACTAGCTTTCAAAATTGGTGAAATATGGTACTTCCATGACAAAAAGCACTTGAAGAAATTCATGAATCTCAAAGCAGCACTACAAAATGTCTGAAGGACATTCCAGAAATAGAAAAGGATTTCAAGTCTGTGAACTTGAATGGAATGAATCTATCAGGCAGGGCCAGTAATTAATGGAGGGAGAAAAAAAGAAAGCCAACAACAGGAAAAAACAGACAAAATCAACACTTACCAGATATAACCATCAATGTTAATGATCTCAGTTCAACAATCAAAAGAAACATGCTGACACAACGTTTTAGGAAGTGTGATCTGACAATATGCTGCACACAAGAAATACATTTGAATCAAAAATAAATTCATAGGCTGAGTCAAAGCATGGTTCACAATATTGCATACGACATGAATCCAGAAAACTACAGGGATAACCAGTCTATTTATAAGACAATGAATTTCAAACCAAGACTGATAAAAAGAGATAAAGAAGGTCACTATGTCCTTGTAAAGGAGCAATCCAAGACAATGAGATTACAATCATAAATATATGATTGTACCACATATCAGGACACAAACTCATATCAAATAATAACAGATATAAAAAGTTAGTTGTACTGGGGAACTCAGTGCATCATTATCACAAATGTATGCATCAACTAGACAAAAATTAACAATGAAATATTAAAACTAAACCAAACTTTCAAAAAAATACTTAGTACATCTCTATTGCGTCTTCCAACCCCAACATCAGAATACACAGACTTTCAGCTGCACGTGGGAAATTCTCCTAAACAAACTATATAACTAGCCCACAGAACATGCTTAAGTAAATGCAAAGAAATTGAAGTTGTCTCATGGATGTTATCAGACCATAGCGCAATTAAACTGAAAATCAGTGAAAAAAATCATATAAACTTCATGAATACAAAGAAATTAAATAAGAATGCCCCTGAACAAGCAATGAGTCACACACAAAATTAAAAAAAAAAAAAAAAAAAAAAAAAAACTTTGATATTTTCAAAAATTAAACAATAATACCAGTACAACAGATTGGAACTTATGGGACAAAATGAAAACAGTCCTAAAGGGAAATTCATAGTATCAATTCCCATATCAGGATACAAGGAGAGCTCAAATAAACAATGTAATGTTGAACCTCAAGTTTCTAGAAAAAGAACAAGTCAAGCCCAAAGCTCATGTGAGGGCAGTTTAAAGGTCAAAGGTGAAATTAATGCAATGGATGGATGTGAAGGCAAGCTGGCTGCGACATCTGTCACCCCATTGATCACCAATGGTTGATTTGGCCAATCTGGCTGACTAGGCGGGTGTCCCCTTCTTTCCTCAATGATCCATGTGTATTCTTCCCAAAGCTGTGTGCTTGGTCGAAGAGGATGACTGCCTCCAATAAAGGACCATTCCTCAGTCAAGGGTATCTTAGCAGCTGCACTCGCCAGCTAAAACCTCTGAACAGGCTCTCAAGAAATTAATGCAATGGAGACAGAAAATAATACAAAGAATAAACAAATTAGAGTTGCTTCTTTGAAAGATTTAATTGAACTGGCAAACCCTCTGACCCAACTTTATCCAAAAATGGAAAGAGTCAGCTCCACTGAATTAGGAAAAAAAGGGTGAAATTGCAATGCATCCTGTGGTAATACAGAACATTATCAATGCCAACTTCCAGAACCAATATTCTATTAAGATGGCAAATTCAGATTAAATGGACAGATTTCTAAATCCATAAGAATGTCCAAAGTTTAAATTCAAGAAGACGCAACATTTCTAAATATTTAGATGCATTATTACTACTCAATAAAATTGAAAATGTAACGAAAGCCCTTCCAACAAAGAAGGCCTAGATCATGATGACCTCACTGCTAAGTTCTACAAGAAACTTTGAGAAGACCTAATCTCATAACTTCTCAAACTGTTTAATGAATTTAAAAGGGAAGTAATATTCCTGATTTCATTCATGGAATCAAGTATTATCCTGAAATGAAACCAGAAAAGAATTCCATCACAAAAGAGAACAAAAGATGAATTTTCCTAACAAACATAGATGCAAAGATCCTCACTATGTGGGCAAACATAGTGCAGAAATTATCAAGACAGTTACCATTACAGAGTAAGTTTTATCCCAGGGATGCAGGGATGATTCAATGCACCCAAAACCATAAATGTAATGTATCATATCAATAGAGCCAAGGGAGAAAATTACATGAAAATTTTAATAAAGGCAGAAAAAGAATTTGACAAAGTCCAACATGGATTTAAGAGAAAAACCATAAAGAAAATTATAGAGGTCTTTATTTATTAGACCACCTAATAAAGGATGGCCTTTATTCCAATCTGATAAAAGCTACCTGTTGCAAACCGCCAAAATCATACTAAATGGATAAAATAATCTGAGCTTTCACTCTAAAATCAGGAACACGTTAATGATATCCATTTTCACTGCTGTTATTCAGTATAGGTCCGGAAACATTATCCTGACCCCTTAGACAAAAGATAGCAATAAATGGAATAGAGAAAGGAAACAGAGAAGTTGATATTATTTGCAGATAAAATGATAGCGTACATAGATGACTGCCAAACTCCACCAAAAACTTTTAATTCATTAGTATAGTTAGATAAATGTCAACAATCAAAAATCAATAGCATTTCTGCCCTTGTATAACAAACTCATTGAGAGAAATTACGAAACAATGCCTTTCACCATAGCATATCCCCAAATGAAAGACTTAGAAGTCAATGTAACAAACAAACAAAAAAAAGTAATAGATCTCTACATTGGAAACTATAGTACTCTGAAAGTGAAGATTGAAGAAGATATCATAAAATGAAAAGGTATCCTTTGTTCTGGATTAGGAAAAAACAATTTGGTGTAAATAATTAGACTTGCAAAATTGTTGTACAGATTTAATGCAGGCCTGATTAAAGTTCCAACACAATGGTTTACAGAATTAGAGAAAATAATCTTAACATTCATTTGGCACAAGAAGAAACCTACCTAGAAGGTCAAAAGAAAATCTGTGTAACAAAGGCAGAATAGGGCGCATCACAATCCCTCACTTGAAACTATTACAGAGCTACTAGGAAAAAAAAAAAAAACAAGACCAAAGAAGGAGCAGTGGAACAATTTAGAAGATACAGAAACATCTCCAGACATACTCGTCCACCATATCTTTGATAAAGGAGACATAAATAATCACTAGAAGAAAGACACTCTTCACCAAATGGTGCTAGAGAAAACTGACCTTCCACAGGCCAAAGATTACGACTAGATTCATATCTTTCACCATGCACTGAACCAAAGTACGAATGAACCAAAGAGCTAAATATTGTAACAGAAACTCTAGATCTGCTAGTAAATAGAAGAGGAAGGATTCTTGAAGACATTAGTGCAGGCAAAGATTTTATGACAAAAAAATTTAGTTGCACAGGAACTATAAGCAAAGAATCAAGAACTTGAATTTTATCATATTCAAAAGCTCGACAGCAGCAGAAACCACCAAACAGTGTAGGGGCACCTCTACAGTGTGGGGAACATGTTTGCCAGCTGTTCCTCAGACAAAGAATATATAAAGAACTGAAAAAACATAAGGCTCCATTATATCTGAAGACCTAGTCCCCAAATGGACATATGACATGAATAGATACCACTCAAATGAAGAAGTAGAAGCAGCAAATAAGTATATGCAAAACAGTTCAATGCAAGCAAATAAAACAGACTGGAGATTCTTTCTTACTCCAGAAGAAATGGTTATTATCAAGAGATCAACCAGGAGCAAATGCTTGTAGGAATGTAGGGACAAAGGAGCTCTTCTCCAGTGAGGTGAGAATATAGACTGGTGCAATCACTATGGAAATCAGTGTGCACAATCCTCAAAAAGCCAGAACCAGAGATACCATTAGACCCGGATATTCCTCTTCTTGTTATCTTCGTAAAAGAATTAAGGGCATCATATCACAACCAAACATACATTCCATGTTTTTTAGCAGCATAGTTTGTAATACCTAAGTCTTTTAAACACTTCAAACAAGAATCAACATATGAATGCAGAAAGAAAAATGTGTATTTCATACAGTGGAGTGCCACTCAACCCTAAAGTTGGATAATATTGAGACATTTCTACAAAATGAACGCACCTTGAGAAGATAATTTAAGTAATAAAGTAAATGTACATCTATAAACACCATGTAGTTCCTCTGGTATGAGAAACTGAAAATGTAAATAATGGCCAAAATATATAATAGGTATAGTGAAATAGGAAGAATATGCTTAAATGAGGAGGGATACTTGGAAGGGGGTTGAGGAAAGGAAGGAATGGAAAAAGAAAACAAAAGAAGGAAAAGCGAAACGAAAGCTTCTGTAAATAAGGAGAGGAAGAGAGACTAAGGAATAGAAGGATGATGGGAAAAAGAATCAAGATATGTCACGAGCAGGAGTATTTTCTCTCTGATGAATGTGGGCATTATATCGACCTAATATATATCAGCAAACTTAATTAATTAAAAATAAAGGTGACAGCTTGAGCAAATGAGAAAATGTAAGAGGAGACTACTTTTTATATCAAAAGCATACATTTAAATGTCAAATTGCAGATAATATTTGTATGCCTTTCATAACACAAAGAACAATAAGGTATAGAATTAAAGCTTTAATCCTCTATACAGAAGGGTGTAAAGCCTGTTATTGGCCCTTGAATTCCACAAGATGTCAATGGGATAATCTGTAAGTTAACACAGAAGAGTCTTCACAGCCTATGTGTGATGCTTTAGATATCAAATGTCCCTCGAAAGACCTATAGGCTAACGTGTTGGTGTCAGCCTATGGCATTGTTTAGACCGGAGGAAGACTTTTAGGAAGTGCAGTGTAGTGGAGGGAAGTTAAATTACTTGTGTATGCACCGCTTTTGAAAGGATGCTGGAGCCCTGGTGTCTCTGACTCTCTGTCTCTGTCTCTGTGTTTGTCTTTCTCTCCCCAACTCATTCCCTCCCTCCCTCCGTCCTTCCCTCCTTCCCCATCTTTTCTCTGGGCATCCTGGTTCCCATGATGCGAGCAGCCTTCCTCTGACATATCCCCACACCCCAATGATGTATTGCAAAGCAACCCAGGGGGCCATATACTGAAACATCTGAAAGAGTGAGCCAAAATAAGCCTTTCCTAATTTAAGATTATTTTCTTGGGTATTTTGTTATGGCAATAGAACTGACTAATACTAGCTGCTTTCTCTTTCTCATTGTCCTTCAAATATGGGTATTTCTGGTTACAAAGTTCAACACAAAAAGGGTGGTACTTGTTTACTATGTTGTCCTTCATATTTAATAGTCATTCATTTCAGTAACCCATTCGTACACACATAAAACATATTGTTAAAGAAATTTTGGTCAAAATGTGATAGGGACAGAAATTTTAGGGAGGTTTTAAAAATATGTATTGCTCTGAAATGTAAAACATAGATAATAATGAAAAGGCATCAATCTCTATCTTTCACTGTGCAAGAAAGCATTCTTATAACTACTTAGTAAGACTCAGCCTATGCCTAGCCAATTTTCAAATAAGTGAGTGAAAATAGATATATGAGAATGAACAGTGAAGAATTTTCTTCAATAATGCCAAGAGATAAGCTACCTAACTGCTCTTCACTGGTAAACTGAATCATTAAAATGAGGTACACTAGCAGAGGCACATGATCATATATTAGAATATTATGAGACATTGACAAAACTAAGGACAATATCCCACACTTATCTTTGAGTTTGCTTTTCTCAGTTCCAGTTTCCTATGGCCAACTACTGTCAGAGAATATAAAATAAAATCTCTAGAAATAAATATTGCATTCATTGTAGATTGACTCCTATTCTGAATAGCATGATAGAATCCTGTGCCATCCTCCTACTCCCTGCCTGAGACTTGCCTCGTCCTCATGCCTAGCCCATCAGTGCTCTGCTTACTGCTCACCTGTTTGCCCCTAGCTGTGAGAGAGCTTCTGCTCCTTCCTCATTGCATTTATCTGTGGCCCCAAAGCACAGGAGTACTGATGTTAGCCATTTAGATACTCGGGAGAAAAGCCATAAAGCACTTCTTTCAAGTGAAAAGGTGAAAGTTCTTGACATAATAAGGAAAGAACAAAATACATGCTGAGGTTGCTCAAATAAATTTTCTATCTATGAAAGCGTGAAGAAGGAAGGAGAAATTTATGCTGGTTTGATGAAATACCTCAAACTGCAAAAGTTATGGCTCCTGTATATGATAAACACTTACGAAAGAAAAGGTATTACAATTTTGTATACATGTTGCAGAAACAAAGTAGGCAAACACAGTTTGGAACTATTCACGGTTTCATGAATCCACAGGGAAGATTATTGAAAATATTCCTAAAGGATAAGGGTTATTACTGTAATAATTCTAATTCAAACAGATCTCATAGCCAAAAAATTAAAATGACAAGACAGACACGAAAAAGAATATTGATCAAGAGTGTATTTATATTATAAAAGGTTGAATATCTGTTAAAATTTATCTGTGGCCGTAGAAATCAGAATAGCACTTGGCATTTCATGAATGACATTTCTAGTATGTTAGCTGTGTTTCTGTACTTGAGCAAATTGATGTTTATATGGCTGTATTCATTTTGGAAAATGCTGGAGTGGTACCTTGGTTCATGAATTTAATTCATTCTGCATTTCTGGAAAAGATAGCCACAGTGGTGTGTGTTACCTGATGTAAACTTTGCAAACAAAACAAAATCTTGCCAACTGCTTCTATTTGTGAACCTAACTATGCACAAATAGAAGCATTTGTGGACCCAAGTACCACTCTATTTCCTTTAACTTTGTGAATATTTGTCATATTTCAATACAAATATCCCAATTTAAAATGCAACAGTTAACTTGGCTTTTAATATTAGTGTTGTGTTTTAGAATATAAGAAGAAACACTACAACAGTATTAGATAAAAGGAATGGCTTATTATTTGTTGAAATTTTATAATCTACTATGGGGACTTACAACACTGACTTTGAATGACACATCTGTGCATAGCAAAGGGTAAATGAAATCTATTTCAAGCCACATTTTGATGGAATGGTAAAAAGACTGAATATTAACGTTCTGAAGAAATTATATTTGAACAGTTGCAAGTTCTGCACTAAAACGAGTGATAGAGGATTGAGTACAACACAGACATCAATAGAAAGAAAAGGCACATGTAACTCACATATCCTGTAACTCACCTAGATGTTTCTGAAAGCTTCCTGAAAGCAAAAACATCGTTATCACCCATTGATAAGAGCATGACTATCAGAAAAAAGGTCACCGCAGAATCTGTCCGCGGAGGAACATAAGACATTAGAGCTCTGTATCAGTCACCTCGCTAAGCCCTAACCTTGAGGTTTAGTGGTTCATTTGTCTTCTTCTTACTATCCCTTATTTTGATCCCAGAGATGGCCTGGTCTTTTACAATACACATCACGTTTTATTGCTTCCACTCACGCTCTCCAGTGTAAATGACCTCTAAGGAGTCTGAATCCTCCTCTTAATCTTTGAAAACATTGTGGAATTGCTCTTGCCTTAGGTCTCAAGGTGACTTTTCCCTCAGCATTTCCTGGAAAAGTTTAAAAGCCAAGAAGTCTTTCTTTTGCAAAACTCTATCATAAACTCTGAATAATACAAAATTCTGAATAAGGAACGACTATCCTTAACTGCTTAGCTGGCCACTTAAAAATTGTGCTTGGCCATTTGCATTTACTTCACCTGAGGGAACCTTTTGCATAGCGGGGTGCAAAGGACCACAGTGTGAGCTGCCTCCTCTGCAGTCTCCTGCATTTCCTAGGTCTCTGTTGAAGAAAATCAAGTGGTCAGGCTTTCTACTTCTTCTCAATAAACATGAATTCATTATCTTGCTTTTTCTTCTACCAACAAAAGTGCAGGATTGTTTTTTTTTTGTTGTTTTGTTTTTTTTTTTGTTTTTTGGGTTTTTTTTGTTTGTTTTTTTGGCTGCTTCTCACCATTTATATCCAAGAAAACACAGATTGGCTGATAGCCACTACTCATCAAGCTCTCCACATCAGGCAGCAACTTCACCTCATTTTTCTTTCCAGGTTACTGGAGGAAGAGTTCAATTTCCCTGTCCAGAATTTCTTCCTTGATCTTACATTTCTCTTGGGTGTAAGAAAACCAACTTCTCTTTCATCTCCTAGTGGTTTCCCTGTTCTATGGCTTCTTTACTCCCCTAAAACTTCATTATAAGAAAGAAGTCATATTAATTTTTTCAAAAACACCATTACCTGAACTGTCATGCCCTAATATTGATAGATAGATAGATAGATAGATAGATAGATAGATAGATAGAATATATAGAATATATCTAGCTTTTAAGGAAAAGAAACAATTTAACAATTAAAGGAAACCCGTGGTAAATAAATTTTCCTACAAGTTAGACATCTCATTATCTATGAAAATAAGAAAAAATTACCATTAAATAGATTTAAAGGCCAGGGAGGTAGCTCCGTGGCACAAGTGCCTGGCTGGCAAGTGCAAGGTTGTAAGTTTGAAGCCTGGTCCCACCAAAAAAAAAAAAAGATTTAAAAATATAAACAGCATATTTTTTGTGCTTTTTCCTGAATTTTTATTATACAACGAAGAATAAAATATAAATTTTTTCCCTTTCTCTCACTGAAGTATTTCTTTTTCTGTGAAGAGTTGTTCCTAATTAAAAATCTATTGTACATTATGGATTCTATTTACTTGTTCAGCTTCTTACACTAGTGATACTGTACAATGTTTGCTCATGTGTGTCTGATGTATTTCACTTATGAGTAAGGTCGTTAACTGCATCCCATTACCAATAATTGGCCTTCTTTATGGCTGAGTACTACTTCACTATATAAAACAAAGACATTTTTTCCCTTTCTTAGGTCATGGGTATTTAGATAATGAACTTTTACCTAGAACAAATAAAGAATTGACAAAAGGAACCGGGCTTCTAAAGTTCAATGATCCAGCCCAAAAACAGGTATTGGAGAAGAATTCACACTTCTTAGAAATAGAAATACAAATGGTAAATAAATATATGAAAAACAGTTCAATATCACTGGTCATCTTAGATATGCAAATTATAACAGTGAGATTCTACCACACTCCAGAAAGAATAGCCATCATCAGGAAGTCAACCAGTAATAAATGTTGGAGAAGCTATCAGCAAAAGGAACCCTTCTCCACTGTTGGTGGGATAGTAGTTGGGACAGTCACTGTGCAAATTGTCCTGACCTCCATAGAAGTCTGTGAGGAAAGAAGCAGAAAGTTGAGAAAATCGCTCGACAGCCGGTTGGGAGGTTTTTAAAAATATACTCTTGGGCTGGCCAGATAGCTCAGCAGAATTAAAGTACCTGCTTAGGCAGATGCAGGGACCGGGATTTGATCCCTGGTATGCTGTGCAGGCCTGGCCCCTAAGGTGCCCTGAGATAGCAACTGAGACTGGACATGGTGTCATACGCCTGTAATGCTAGCACTTGTGAGGCTGAAAACAGGAGGATCACAAGTTCGATCTGTGTAATAAGACTTTGTAGATCATGTACTAAAAATACAATATATAAATATTAAATATATATTTATATAATATATACTCTCTCTATATATATGCTCTCAATTTTTTTCTTTTCCATTAAATCAGATTTTTTTTTAATAGAGACAATTAGCTATTTTGTCCATCACAGGCTTTGTGTGTGCATTACTAATAAGATCACAAAAACTAAACCAAAAGTAAAATCCTCAGAACAATAGAACATATTCAGAAATCCAAATTATTCAATCAGGTTAGGTTTAAAACTCTTAGCATTTCCGAGCTTAAATTCACCTGCATGAAAAGTATAATTTTTGTGACTATGTCAAGTAAATAATTTCATATATATTTGGTTGAACTTAAATCAGTCTCTTCTGCAAATAAAAGCCATTAAGTTAAAAACAGAAGGAAAAATAGAATACCGAGACGAAGAAACAAATTCTAAAAGTTCTGACCTAAAGTAAGATCCAGTGTTTGTTAACAATGAGCCAAAGGCTTCTTAGTAAAATATATTTCTTCTTGGCTATTTTACAATGGGAAAATGTGCTCACTTATTATACAGTTCTTGGGAATACTTTGGGACATGATCTGTGAGCCTTTCTTCTGCAACAGTGAACATCTGTAAATCTTCAGGGAGATTTGAAATAGTGAGACATAGCTAAAGAACAGAGAGAGTGAGAGAAAGAGAGAAATGAGAAAGCAGAGAGGACAGAGCAGAGAGGAAGAGGAGAAAAAGAGAGGGAGAGGGAGAGGGAGAGGGAGAGGGAGAGGGAGAGGGAGGGAGGGGAAGACAGAGACAGTTTGAAAGGTACTTAGATAAAGAGAATGTGAAAGAGGAAGGACACTGAGGAGAGGGACAACTAGCAAGGGTAAGGGCCATGTTGACCATGAATTTACTAATGTTTTAATAACCTTGTATGTGTGGGCTTGGGCTTCTATGTGTGTTTTCTTTTATTAACTTCAACATGCTATTTACATTATTACATCATATAGTTCTCTACATCAGAAGCAAATGATTTTAAAGAAATAAAAATCAAATACTTTCACATTAACTAGCCCTCCTATTTAAGTATGTAATAGAGAATTTTTAAAAGAGATAATCTATATAAGATGCTAATGATTCTACATAGGAAAGAAATAAGTTTATGGTATTAAAATATATGTGAGGGGCAACCCACTAGGGCTCCCCTTCTCTTCCCCTCTTGGACGGAAGCTTTCTTTCCCAATAAATTTTCCATTCTAAACCTCAAAAAAAAAAAAAAAAAAAACTATATATACATATATATATGAGTTGATTGAATTTAGAAAGACAATTACATACATAAATGAAAAGGTTAACTTTTAAAATCATCTACCTACATAGTAATTTAAATTATAAAAGTAATAGACATGCCTATAATTCCAGCTCTTGGGAGGTTGAGGCAGGAGGATGGGTGCAAGTTCGAGACCAGGCTGAGCTACAAAAGTGGGCTCAAGGCCAGCTTGAACTGCACAGCAAGGCTCTGTCTCAAAAAGATTAAAAAGAAGAAGAAGAAGAAGAAGAAGAAGAAGAAGAACAACAACAACAACAGCAAGAAAGTAACAGTGTTGTCTTTAAAAAGTAATTTTAAAAAAATTTACTAAATATATCAAATTCAGTTAATATAGTAATAATACAAACAAACATTTAAAATAGTTTTCTATTAATTTCATCATGTATAAAAATCTTTAGAAAACTACTTTAAGTTGGAATAGGTATGCATGCAAATTACCTATAAATATAATTATTCATTATGTATTGCAGATATGTACTAATAAGATAAGCAAAATGAAAAAATAAATATAAAGGAAAATATCCACATGAATACATAAAATGCAAAATAACATTTGCAAAAATGTTGATTCAAATAAGTAACTCTCATACTTACCTCCAAAAGCAAGACTCATTCAGAAAATGATTTTAAAAAATAGCTCCAAGGAATGTGTCTATGTATTTGTTTAGTTACACAATTCAAAACATAGGATAGTAAGAGTTAAAAGATAATTTCTGATAAATAAATGGATGAAGGATGTTTGACGTGTGTTTTAGTTACTTTTCACTCGTTGCTGGGACAAATATCCGACACTCAAAATGAAGGAAGGAAAGGTTTATTTAGCTCACAGTTCGTAGAGGTTTCAGTCCATATTTGGCTGGCCCAAGGCTGAGTGGAGCAGGGTAGAGAGCATCTGGTTCATGGTGGTGGAACAGCAACAAAATGGTGGCAGAGGCAGCCAATCAATCAGGATGGCAGAGGCAGCCAATCAATCAGGGCAGCAGAGCAGCAGTAACAGCTCAAGTCTGTCTCTCTGCCTCTCTTTATATTACATTCAGGCTCTCCCGCTTAGCCTCCACCTTAGGCTGCACCCATAATCCCAGAAGTACTTTGACCCATAATCCCATCAGTACTAAAGCCCATAATCCCAGGGATCATGGATCAAGTCTCAAGCTCTAGAAGTCCCTGCCCCATGACTACATGAGGCTTTGGGGGGGACAATTAGACATAAACCATAACAACATGCAATTTCATATTATATTATTTATGTATACCTACACATATTTACTAGAATAATCTTAGCAAAATTCCTATTACTTTAACTTATTGAATACTGAATCTATGATTTACTTGGATAGCAAAACCTGAAAAAAACACTTTATATGCTTAATGTCTTCTGTTCAGGGAACACATGTCAATTGTCAATAAGAAAGTTGATAATGTACTATGTTAATAGATGCTCTTGATTATTTTATGTTTTTTGCTTCTTTGTACATGCAGATCTAAGTTTGATGCCCGTACAAAGTGAGAATAGTACTCAGATTCCTGGAGTTAGGAACAATACTACATAGGTTTTGTCTGTTTAGTTTTTGAGACAAGATCTTTTGGTGTAGTTTAGAGTGGTCTTGAGCTTACTGTGTAAGCATGGTTTACCTTGAGCTCATGGTGGCCTTAATTGTCTCAGCTTCTTGAACATGAAGATCACATGTTCTTCCCTCTCAGTAGTTATGGATTTTCAAAAGAAAACTGTGTGATGTATATATAAGTAAAAGTATCAGCAACATGACATACAGAAATTTCAGTGATTTTCATTAAATATTACATTTAATCTCCATTTGTCCTTATATTTTACAACTAACTACAATTCATACAGACACACTGTACTTGAGCCATATATAAATACACTGAGTTTCTCTAACATCTCATGTTTTCTTGTTTTTTTTTTTAGACAACTAGACTTGTGACTGCCTATGGCTATGGGGGTTTTCGTGAACTTCCTTCATTTAATCTGGCTTGTTGCTCTCTTATTCTCAGACATCACTTCCGCTAGAAAGGATTCTGAACTGCTGAGCTTCTGACATTCCCTACCCCAGCAGTGTCTCTGCATGCCTTTTTGACATGCACACATTCCCTATAATGTTCATGTAAAATATTGCATTGACAACATTTAACTCAAACTGCATACTTACTTTATCTGTGTCTAGATAGTAGTTTCCTGGGGAACCGTGTGGATCACATTTGCCATGGTACGGTGCCTAGAACATGAAACATCCTTATAAATTTTTGTTAAAAATTGTCTTTAAATTGATTCTGACCAGGACAGAATTGTGTATTTCCAGGACCCAGGAAACTGAGGCAGGAGGATAACTGTAATTTCAAGCAATGCCAGGGCTGCATAATTAGTTCAAAACCAGCATAGGAAGACATTGTAAAAGACCTAAGTAACAAATTCATAAATAAAGTGGTTTTGATGTCCACAATTAAAAGTAGAGTATGGTCCAATATTAAGCATTTCTAAGACTCACACAAACTAGGGACATTTCAGTCATAAATTTTAAAAACTAAGAAACAAGAGGGGTTAACTCCCCTTGAAAACAAATGTGCGGTAAACAATATTCCACAGGCTTCATTACTGGAAATGCCAACATTTGTCTTAATGCTGATAGGAGTTTTAGACAAACAGTTGAGGCTAACATAGGTCAAGCAAAAGGAAAAATGCATGTCTAGGCTTGAGATAAAATTAAATTTCCCAAGTTTTCAGGCTGGATGAGCACATGAAATAAAGAGATATTTTGAAATAAAGCTACATTACCAGCTGACACATCCTGTTGGTGGTGAACTTTTTTGTGTCCTCAATGCGGCTCTGTTTCAGTAACTTACCGGAATCCACTTACCTTTCCCTCTCCCTCTCTTTCCCCTGCTGCTCTTCTGTTTTGCCTCACCAGAAAATATCTGAGTACAGTTGAGCTAATACCAGCATCTCCTTTTCAGAAAGTCTCAAAACATAACAAGCATGATCCTTGAGACAAAATAGAGGCAATAATCAACTGAAATTATATCCACGAAGTGCTGCATTCTTTTAATTCTCTGGAAATTCATATACATAATTATTATTAAAATATGAAACAATGTCAATAAAATTGTATGTTATCATATGCTATTGACTCATATGACCGTCCTTATTTTCTTTGTTTTTTTTTTTAATTTTAGAGAAATACTTCTGGAACGAACACATAGCATGAGACTAGTAATGGATTGTACACTGTAAATAAATTATTTATGAACAAATTATTCTAACAATAAAATTGTCTAAAATAAAAATGAAGAAGAAAAAACTTAGATCAGTCATATAATAGTTGACTTTGTGCCATTATCAAGACACTTATATTCATATAATTAGAATTCTCAAAGGAGAAAGGAGTAGAGAATAAACTTCTTTATTTCTATCCTTTTGAGACAAGGTCTCGCTATGCAGTTTAGGCTGGTCTTGAGCTCACTTTTGTAACTCAAAGATACAGGCTAAATCATAAAACAAAAATAAACACTTCATAAAATTAATTAAATATTAATTAATTTAAAATTAAATTAAATATTTCAAAACAATATTCCAAAATTAAAATAAAATCATGAGTCCAACTAAGAGGCCAGAATGTTGTGCATCATATGTATGAATCTATGACCAATTCTCAGTATTCACACACTATTTGGATAGGTTAATATATATATGAAAGTATCAACTAAGAAAAAAGTCTTCACGACAGTAAAGAATTACTAAGAATAAAACATAGCATAAAAACTGGAATGGCAAATACGTGATCAATATACTTCTAACAGTTTTGGGATAGGATATTGCACAAAGTCCTAGTATGTCATGGATGTGGACCAAGTCCATGATGCTTCCTGGTGGCCAAGTGTCACTTGTGAGACTGAGATACTGCAATTTCCTTGATATTCACCCTGTAGACCCAGAAAGAAGCATGATCCACAGGGTGCAGGAGAAGTCCATTTGTAGAGTATGGTGATGGAAATATTTTGTTGCTGTATTCAAATATATAATTGAAAGACTGCTGTTGTATACTTTTTTTCCCTTGTGTTTAATTGTTGGCCCTATTTGGTGGGTTCTTTCCATTATCATTCATGAAGTTGTGGTCATTTTGATCCCTCTCTAGAATATCTTTTTTAGTAGTCTGTGTAGGGTTAAGTATGTGAGTATGAAATTTTTTAGGTGTCCTTTGTCGTGGAAGTATTTTGTCTCTCCATTAAAAGTGAAAAAGAATTTTGCAGGATATATCAGTCTGGGTTGGAATTTGTTTACTGGCAAGACTTGAATTACTTTGTTCCATGCTCTTCTTGACTTCATGGTTTGTTTGGAGAAATCTGCTGTTAATACGATGGGTTTTCCTTTAAATGTGGTCTGTTTTTCTCTAGCAGCTTTTAGTATACTGTTCCTATGCTGAATTGCTGTGATTTTGATTATTATATGTCTGGGTGTGTTTTTAATTGGATTGACGTATTTGGGAGTTTTATATGTTTTGGTTACCTGAATGTCAGATTGTTCCCCCTAAATTGGGAATTTTTCTGCAATTACTTCTTCCCATACTTTTGAATATTATTTTATTGACTCCTTTCTCATTCATGCCTATTAGTTTTATGTAGTTCATCTTTACAACATCTTGCAGATGTTGAATTATTGTTTCCTGCATCCTAGTTTTTTTTTTAAGAACTCTTTTACTACCTTTCACTACCTGCATTGGTGCCTTCAAGTCTGAAAGTCTATCTTCATTTTCATTCAATTTTGCCAGCTTGTGATTGAGGTTTTAATTTCCTGTGCAGCAATTTGAATCTGCTTGATGCATTCTATTTCTTTGTTATATTGCTCGTTCAAGGATTCCATAATATTTGTAATCTCTATTTTTTTCATCGGTGTCTTCTTTAGAAGCACTTAGTATTTCTTCCATTATAATTATTATTATAATGAAATGATAATTATAATGATAAGGCAAATGAAAAGAAACTATCATTTCTTTTTTTTACTTCAGAAATTACTTCTGATCTGACTTCCTCTATAGATTTCTTCAGTCATTTCTTTATTTTGGATGCTATTATTTCAGAGATTTAAGGTGTGTGATTTCCATTTTTTTCTATGCTATTGTCTCCTGCATTTGTTTTGCATATTCTTGGGGCCTGAGAATGCATTTTGTTCCTTCTCTTTGTCATTTTGTATAGCACTGTCTTCTCATCTTTGGTGTAGAGCTTTGGTAGAGTTCTTACCTTAGTGCCAAGTCCAGATCTACCACGTTGAAACTCATGCAGGGGACTGTGGCTTGGGTCTGGCTTCTATGCTCCACTTTTTCCTGCTGTAGCCCTGTGCGACTCTGGCAAGATGTTCTGCTCCGGGATAAGCTACATGGCTTTTGCCTCTAGCCTCTCTGCAGGGAGTTCTACTACAGGTTCCATACCAACCCTGCCTGATGGATGAAGTCGCACTCACAGGCTGGGCCTGGGTGCTGTGTCAAATGGGGATTTGGTGGGATCAAGGTGGTCTCACATGCTGGGCCTGGGCTCTAACTCAAATGGAGATCTAGTTGGACCTGGGTAGTTCCACTCACATTCTAGGCCTGTGTACTCCATTTAGTGGGGATCCTGTGGGCCCCAGGCAGTCTCACTCACATACCAGGCCTGAGCTCTGCCTCGAATGTGCTGTATTCTTAAAACCTGCCTGTGTCTTGGAATTTATGTTCTGCCCTCTATACTGGCAGTGCAAGGAAATACTAATCTGTTCCCCCAAGCTATGAATAGATGCTTATTCTAAGGTGAAATGCTGCTCCAAGATATCCTATCTTACTCCTCTATGATTGACCTCTGGGAGCATATGCAAGACACTATTCTTCTTGCATGTTACATCTAAAGCAAAGTCTGTATCTATAATTTGAAGCTAGCATGAAGAGGAGACATTCTGTCCTCCAATGTTCCTGCAGGAATATGGCTTAGAAAACAGGGATTAGGGATCCTAGGAGCCATGTGAATGAACTGGGTTTGCCAGATAAAGCCATAGTCCCTCCCGACCAGCAAAGGGTCAGTGGTTCATATGCAACAGATTTAGTATTCTTCAGATTTCCTAGATAGAACAACCTTCAGAAAATCTGAAGGTTATTTTCTGTCATATCCTCAAGTTAAATAGTTATTTCTGTACAGAAATAATCTACTATAATCTTCATATTGCTGCTTTGCAATATGACAACTTTTCAGGACAAAATAAAACTAGAAAGTCTTTACCATGTTTGGGATAGAAAATCCTGTTTGATGGATGAAGGAGAGAGAGAGAGAGAGAGAGAGAGAGAGAGAGAGAGAGAGAGAGAGAGAGAGAATCAGAATCTTTTTAAAGGGTTTATAGTCTTCTCTAGAATGGAGTAATGCCATGAATACCCAAATTTAGAGAAACAAAGGCATAGATCTGTGCTCAGGACATACATTTGTTTTAGATAGTGAAGGAAGCAAGGCGTAGAGTGACATCTTGGCTGAAAATTAACTTTTATTTGATAGTCCCTAGTGAGCTTCCTGGTTTTTCCCATAAAGTCTTTCTCTGTTCAAAGTGACAAAACATCCCATTTTCAAGACACTTCAACTCCTCAGAATTACTAGTCTTTTGCCTCCTGAGTAAACTTGAACAGATATTGTCCTTTTGGGTGCTGCTAAGAAGGTTACATATCTCCACTTTCTTTTCTTTTTTTTTTTTTTTTTTTTTTTTTCCTTAGTGCCTTTAGCAACAAAAAGATGGTAAATCAAAAAATTATATTTAGGGACTTGGAAGAAGTACATGTCATATTAGCAAAGAGAGTATCATGCATTTTTTTGAAAATATAAATATTCTAAAGTCCCTTTTATGCTAAAAGTGTATATCTTTGGTATATTTGAGTCCTGCATAGGACATTTAGCTGTTATACTGATCCATCCTTCTTGCACTGACTTCGATGCTTTTGGAAGGTGGAAATTATACATAATTTATCTTGACATATGACTTGAAGCCTAATATAGCACCTGACAAGGTGACTTATCAAACAGGAGCTTAACAGATAAACAATTATAAGATGAATAAAATAATAAATGATATACCATCGTTAAAAGATAAAAGCTTGACTGAAGAACTTGAAATATAATCCTGAGTCTCCCTTTCTAGTGAAACTTTTAATGCCTAATCTCTGTGTCCTTCAATATCTGTGTCTCAGTATGCAATTAATAATATTTACCTTAATAGATGTGCAAACTTGCAAGAGTACATATAAAATTCCTAATATACTGCATGTAACTAGAGCTATTTCAAAAACATAATTTATACGCTTAATAAATTTCTATTTTAGTGCTTAGTGGAAAGCACTATCCAAATAGTCAGCATTAATTTATATGCTATCATAAACTATTCAAGTAAGTGCAACCCCAATCACCAATCCCACACTTCATCATGTGAGGAACTAGAAGGAGATGAGACACAAGGGAGAGGTGTCCACATAAATGAAAAGAGAAGAGGATGGAAAGAGAAAAGTAACATAGATGTTTAAAAATATCAAGTTCTCTCTTATTCAACTCTGTATTTATCTTTCTGCTCTCTCCATCTTATGATAAGTAAATTGATTGTCTTAAACCCAAAGATTAACTAATGAATAATATCTTCAATCTTCTGGGGCAAGGAAAGGGCATTTGCCTCATTCCTCCTTAATGGCATTTGGAACTCTTTGGCACATTGTGAACTTTAAACTGGGAAGTGTATTACTTCCTTAAGAAAGAATCAGAACAACAACAAAATCCAGAAAAAAAGGACAATTTGTTCAAATGATGTCAAAGGCAATGGGTGAAAACTTTTAGATTTCTCTTTTAAAAGTGAAAAGGCTTCATTTTAAGGAAAGTTTTTCTATGCAAAAGTTATATCAAACCTGTATAAAGTTATACCACAAAAAGTAATAAAAGTTTTCTATATTTTATATCTGAAACACATATCTAAAAAATTAGCTACCCAAGAATAAAATTATGTATCATCTTATTCCACATCAGAAAAAAAAGTGTGTAATAAATTAAAATAATTAATCCAAAAGATTGAAAGAGGAATAAAGACCTATTTATGTATAAAAGACAAGGAAAAAGTAATACAAAGTCAATGGAAAATGGAAATATACTTTTCTTTTTTTTGCGGTAATAGGGATTGAATTCAGGACTTTATGTTTTCCAGGCAAGTGCATCCCCCAGCATAATACTTTTTATATTATTTAAAAAAAAATAGTCCCGTAACTGTTAATGGAATAACCTGGGTTCTCTTCCAATCTGTGCCATCTTCTTTGCACATTCACACAACACCAATTCCTCTTCTGCTCTCTGATCTTTGACAGTGTCTTCCCCTTCTAACACCATGGCAAAGCCATTCCTATCTTAGTTAAACATGGAGTAAATGTAGCTTTTTACCCTCTAAATCTGTTTTCCCCATTAACTGTTTTGCACTGCCAGATAGTGAAATTAATACAAAATTTCCGAATAACTTGTGGTTCTTTCTATTACAAAGGTTATTAAAATATTTTTTGTTCAAATGCTTAGGTTAATCAAAGTAAAGCTCCCTATGAGTGGTGGTATAGGCATTTTTCATTTGGATATTGAGAGCTTCCTTTGAGGTGTGGGCAGGTGAACACAGCTACTCCTGAACCCTTGACCCAAGAAAAGGTCCTCCTGTGTAGATCCAGTGTGCAGATGTGGGGCAGACACACATGCTGTGTCGGGGAGGAGGGCGACACTTGCCTAGCTAGCCTGATCAGCTGACTCAACCCTGGTGATCAATGCGATGATAAATGCCACAGCCTGATGACCCTCACCTACAGTTTATCCATTTTCAGAAAAACGCATTTATGTTCGTGATCGTTCCTTAGTCTCCAGGTACATGATCTCTCAGATTTGGACTACAGATTTGTTTTCTTCCCATAATAATGTCTCAATCTTTGAAGCACACTTACTCCATTCTCAGAGTATGGAGAACAGGGATTTCATGTGTTAGCCTGTATCTACTAGGTTTTTCCTATGTTTGCTTCAAGACCTGTTAAGAAGCTCTGCTCCTGTACACATACAAGTGGGTACCTTTGGCATCATCAGTCAGGCCTCACTGCTAAAGACTGCAGCTGCTGCAACTCATTTTAGGCTTTCCTTAGTTGCATCAGAACCCAGAAGCCTTTGCTCTTTGCCCATTTCACTTCAGTTATTGTGCGATATAGCATTCATGAAAGACTAGCTATTGATTTGTCATATTCCTAGCACAACACTCCTAACCTAAAGACCTCAGTCAGCAGGGGACAGATCATGACTCCTTCGCAAGACACAATTTATCAGATCTCTGTCAGATCTCTCTCAGACAATGTTTGATTCTAATGCAAGGGCATACAGAATTTCTAGGTTCTGTGAACAATAAACAAACAGTAACAAAAAGCAGCTCATGAAAGCTAAATTCATTTTTCTTACATCTAGAAATGCATGCCTCATGAATTTATATTTATCTCTTTCATCCTATTTGGAAAAAAAATCAAATTACTTATTTGAAAATATAAAATCTGAAATGTCAAATAAATGCATACTTTTTAGAACATCAATGAAGCCCCACAAGCACAAATTTCATAGCTGTCCTCATGTGACAGGTACAGTGAAAACACAGAAACATCACACACAGTTTCCCCATGGTTCCCAAGATGTTAAGAGATCCACCTTGCCCCACTCTGTCTTTCGTAAGTGTGCCTGCTTTTTCCAATGCAAGCAGTACAAGAAGATTTTTAAAAAGTGACACCTGTACGGACTGCACGTACCAGCAGCAGGCTCCCCACAGCATCTTGCCTGGGGACGAGACTTATGCAATTATGCACTGGGGGTTTTGCTTATTGTCTGTGTTAGAAAGCATCCTCAAGAATTGAAAAATGTCTGCAAACATCCTGGTAACAATGATAAGAAAATTAACACCTTCATTTGTCTCCACCAAAGAAGACATGAACAGTGGCACAAATGTGAAATGTCTTGGTGAAGAGTGCTGTGCAGGGATGCCCACCTTAGATTACCTGAAGCTGGAGGACAAATTCTGACATCCAATGATGACAGAAATGAAACGAGTGAACCAAACCTCAAAAAACACATTAGGAGTGAAAGACAAAGACATCACTGAGTCTTAAGAGTGGAACGCTCAGTGTTGCAGTGAGCGTACCATCTTTGATGGTATGGTGACCACAGAACAGCTGAAGACCTGGTGAATCGAACCAGAAACTGAAGGGAGCGTGGTTGCAGAAATTATTAAGAAGACATAGTACTATTTTTTTTGATGATTTATGTTGGAAAATTTCTGTTCATAGGAAAGCAGTAAGGGGGTTTACAGACAAGTTCACCCAAGTCATCACTGATGAAGATATGACATGAGAATAAACTTACAGTGTGTAGAGAACTTCACTCAGGTGGTCATGACGCTGCAGAACCATGCAGCTCACTATTGATGGCATAGACCTGATGCAGATTAAACATGCTAGGAACAGAACACCTCTGCTGTAATATAAGTATCTAGCAGTTGTGCATGATGAAAACCTGTTGTGACAGACAAATGCATGTGTCCTAGATATTTTAAAGGAATAAATATCCCATTAGTATGTTACTATCCTAACAAAAAGACATGGAACACCAGGGACTTTTTTTTTTTTTTTTTTTTGATTGGTTCCACAAAAAATGTTGTACCAACAGCTTGTGTTCACTGCGAAAAGCTGGCCTGGATGACAATTTTGCTATTCCTTCACATCTGTTGCTTTCATCTTTCAGCTGAAATTCTCATAAAAAATAATTTCATGTTATTTACTTTCCATCAGGTATGACTTCACTAATTCATACAAGGGCACCTTTGGTCAGTGAATTAAAAGACAACTATCTTGAACATGCTAGCAGCAGAGAATGCAGGCCTGGATGTGGAAGGATTACTTAAGAAATGCTTGATGCTAATAAAACATGCACACCCATATCTTTTGCTGTCAGTATTTGGAGCACAGTGACTAAACACACTAGAGAAGGACTGGCATAGCTTCTTGCCTGCTACTACATCAGCAATGATGCCAAGCACTGTAGCGACTCTGATACTTTCTACACCTCAAATGAGAAAAACATACACTTGGTATAATTACTTACACCAGAAAATATACCTTTGGCTCTGCCAATACATTGTAAAAGTGGATATTGAAGAAGGTAATGGTTGATATATTGTGTTAGCTTGAGAAGTTTAGAAACTTAACTAAGTAAGCCAGCAGTTATATAGCTATAGTGTGTAGAAGACATGCCCTTATTCTAGGATGTTGTTCACTGCATCAACTTGAGAAGTTTAGAAGTTTGAGTGACGCAGTAGGGAATCAGGATCTTCCCTTTGCAATCATCTTAAGCCTGTTCAAGAGGAAGGCAAGGAGACGGTCTCAGTGCTACACCTCCCGCTCCACACCCCCAGGGGATAGCTTGCATACAATATGAGGAGAAAAAGAGGTTCATTTACCGGTCTTCTGTCACCCTGAACTGCTGCCCCACTGCCTTTTGACATTCTGCCTTCAGCAGTTGATTACACACTGAAAACCTCCCATGCGCCATATAAACCTTTGTTTCCCTAACTTTGGGCATTGGATATTTTATCCCAGAAGGAAAGCAAAGTAACTGAGGCAAACAAGTCTCTTCGTTGCCTGATGGTAAAATAGCCACAATGGTTCTGAGTCACACTGATCATAGTAATAGTGACAATTATATTTTATCACAGCATAAAATTTATTGACAGTCGTAGTGAAAATTATGTGATGCAATTATTGAAACACAAAAGTATCATGCATTCAACATATAATAAGAAATCAGGTCAGTATATAAATCAAACAAACAGACAATATTTTTAAAGGTCTTGGTGGCCCACGATGGAAGTTGAAGCACTAGAGAAATTGAGACAGGAGAATCATGAAATACAGTCCACATCGGGTTACATAGTCAGTTCAAGGCCAGTATGAGCTTCAGTGTGTCATCTTGTCACAAAAAGATAAAAGACAAGCAACAATACACCCCGTCCTCCGCAAATTAAATGATTATTAGTGAGGTACTGGGTGACTCTGGATGAACATGTAAATTGTCATCCACGAGAATTCTTCCTCATTCTTTCAGAACACACTTGCTGACCTCTCAACTCTGTTGATATTTTTTTCTCACCTAAAAAATGTACATATGTAGTAACATTTAAGTCAAAACACAGCCTTATAGGTAAAACATAAAGTCTATCACAAATTGGAACTATTGTTTTCCAGCGCACGTATATATCCAGGAAAGGCTACTCTGCTGTTTAGCTACCTTGAAAGCATAGGCTTTTTAATTTTCACTGCCATAATGGCATTTTATATTTTTATTTGAACTCTATGTATGTGAAACAACATAAAATTATTTTTTCAGCTGTATATAAATTCAGAGTTAGAAACAATGGTAATGTCATACAATCACCAATTGTATATTGATGGCTTTCTGATTTTGCAGCATAAACAAACATTGTCTCATGTGTAAAATTATGAAAATATTGTGTAAAATTACCTTTAGAAAGTATGCATAATCTGTACAAAAAACATAAATAAAATCTGTGCTTATATTAGTTCTTATCCTAAGATAGTTATAACATATAACATCCAAAATCCAAAACGCAACTAATTTCCAATAGCTAAAATTAGATGGTACTCAGACTGCTTCACATTGAGGAGTTCTAGAAAGCAACTCAAGATATTTCACATTCTTAGATTTTCATACTCCACATATTTTTATAGTTGTACTTTCTTCTGTTTTTTACATATAAGGATAAATTAGAGAGGAAGGATAAATGACCTCATTGGCACATAACTATTTGTCTCTTCGTTTCACTTGTTACCTACACAACTCAACAAAAGTTTAAGTGTTTCACTTGATATTTTCTCTTTTTTTGCATGCAATTTTCTTATCTTTCAGTTATCATATCCTAAAGAGATAAAAACCATGATCTGATTATCCTGTGATTTTTAAAATCAAAGAACCATACAGAGGGAAGTTGGAAAATTTCATCTTTGTCTTTACAAATATCACTTTCAAGTTGTTCTCTTGAGGCAAAATCTTTTTTTTTTTTTTTTGTCTTTTGGAGACAGGGTCTCACTATGCAGTTGAGGCTGACCTTGAGCTCACTTTTGTAGCCCAGGCTGGTCTCGAACTCGCATTGATCCTCCTGCCACAGCCTCCCGAGTGCTGAGATTACAGGCGTGAGCCACCACGCCCGGCTCTTGAGGCAAAATCTAATTTTAAGTATTAGAAGCTAGATAGTGACATTTTAGTTTTTGTTGAATCCCTAATGTAACAAAATCCATTCCTATAAGAGGTGTATGATTTACCTATTAGAAAGAATAATATGAATACAGAAATGCAAAAAGAGAGAAAATCACTTCATTTTCTTACAAATTTATCAACAGTTCTGATCACACACACACACACACACACACACACACACACAAATACGGACACACACAATATACCAAGCTTTGCCATGACAAGTATTCCTTCTATAGGATGCTTAGCTTCCTGGCTTTGTATCTTTGTGCTCCTAAAAAAATTACATTTAGTTCATTTTTTTAAACTCAGAGTAGTAATTTTATTCTTATTCAAAACCATACAAAATATCTAGCAGTGGAGAAGGGTTTCTTTTCCCCACAAGCCCTTCAGCATTTGTTGTTGATTAACTTCTTGATGATAGCCATTCTTTCTGGGGTGAGATGGAGTCTCAGTATTGTTTTAATTTGGATTTCTGGAATAATCAACAATGTTGAACATTTTTTGCTACATTTATTTGCCATTTATATTTCTTTCTCTGAGAGGTATATGGTTATCTCCGAACCCCATTTTTTGATGGGCTCTTTGAATTTGAGGGACCTGATTTATTTGAAGTCTTTATATGTTGTAGTTAAAAGTCTTAGTCAGTAGGAGAACTAGCTAATTTTTTCCCCAGTTTGTGGCTTTTCTTTTTTCTGTGTTGGTGATTTCATCTGACACATAAAAAATTCAATAAAATCAATTTTGCATGCTTATATCTCATAATCTGAACAACTAATTTGGAGACAAAAATATTTAACATAACAATTATTGAACTATCTTTTTTAGTAAAATTGTTTGTCATTTATAATGTTTTTAAATATTTTTATTCTCTTTAAAAATAAAACCATAAAAAATCATACATATTTCCCTCTAGCATTTTTTTAAGGACAGGGTTTGGCTAGACTAACCTCAGTTCACTATTTTCTATTCCTGAAAGAATCTAGCATAAATTTATGCTATCAGACAGTTGATAGACAGCACAGAAGGACTGAACGTGTAACATAAAATTAAAGGAACAAAATACATAAGAAACCTATGTGTACTACCATAAGTAAAACAGGATTTCTACAGTTACACAGAAATGTAAAATTCTGATTTTACCCAGATTATATTATGAGGATTTTCTGTAATTCTCCAACATCATGAAAGAGCAAGACAGAAACAAACCATGGAAGATCAAGGGCATGAAAGACTACAAACTGTGATGTTGACAGAGGTCATTGATTTAAATCACTAGACTGATGTTTTTATCAAGGTGCTTTTACCTGTTTTGAAGACACCATAAAAGATGGCATATTATCTCAGTAGTCTTCATGAGGCTTATTAATTCATTGAAATATCTTGTGTCAAACACTTGAGATATGACAAGAGAAAACACTTGCTAATTAGGACAGTAAGAATATTTAGAAATCTACTCCTCATTATGGGTAACAAGAACATTGACAAAACTAATCTTCAAACTCAGTGGAAAATGTGATGCAAGTAATAGTTAATAAACAAAATAGTCATTGATTTTTGGTGAGGACCAGCAAGCTTCATTGTATGTAACTTGTGCTATGAATATCCCCTTCTTTTCCTCTCCTGGAAGAATTCAGAAATAACAATATAGAAAGTGTACTATCTGAGAAATCCAACAGATTTCTGGATATGAAAGCAGCAGAAAGTTACAGCTATACAAAAGTCTCATTTCCACATCTTGTCATCTTTCACCCGCCTGAAAGTTCCCTAGAATTACCTGCTGCAGTGACTAGACTTGATTTTATGTGACAAAACTCATCCTTTGTAAAGGGCATTTTCCACATGCATTTGCTGAAGCAAGCATCACTAATTGTTGAACATTACACAAACCTGAAAGACATCTATGGAGCAAGGAAGCTGACCAAAATACGTAAAAAAATAGATTTGAAAAACTACATATTTATGGGGAGATTTGAAAAGCTCTAATATATTTCTGGAAAATGAGATGGCCATACACATGTACAAGGATGAAGATATCCCCTGGAGAGTGTTGATATGGCCCTAGTAGTTTACTCCTTTGAAAGTTGAGGATTTTGAAGGTAGGAAATGAGATCTAACACTAGTTAAAAATTACTGAAATGCTGGAACATGCACATTGAATCCCTAGTGAAGGAAGATTTATTCATTGAAGCCATTTAGGGAAATCACTGTCCAATCATTATCTAACCATAAAACTAACCAAGTGTAGATGTAATGATTCAAATACCAAAAACCACAAACTTTACAGAATTAGTGAAATCACCAACAAAACAATGGCAAACAGTCTCAACAAAGCATGCAGTAGAATCTGTTTTCCAAAGTTGAATAAGCATTATCATTTAAATACCCAGTACTAAACATCAATAAAAAAAAGTGAAGTGTACAAAACTCAGGAAATACAAATACACAGAAACAAAATGAAACAAGAGAAAATGGCCTCTGGCAAGTCCAGATGCTATTCTCATTAAAGGGAAACTTTAACTTAGTTGTGATAAACATATTTAAAAAACACATAAAAATGTTGAAATTATATCTTCCCAACCAGTATTTATAAAGAAATATGAATTGTTTTAAAAAGAAACAGAAATAATGGAAAGGCACCATACAGTAATGAATATCAGAATATAAGGGCTCAACCGCAGATTTAAATGAGTCTTATGCTTGAACATTTGTCAGTTAAGGTCATAGTGTTTGTGAGATGAACTAAGAAAGAAATGAAGACAAAATGACAGTGTGAGGAAAATGTGAAATGCCTTCAAGCACCCCTAATATACAAAGTGAACTTCTTAGCAGAAAGAACAAGACCAGAAGAGTACCTAAAGAGTGCTTCTAAAATGTTCAAACTTGGTGAAAAATATTCGTTCACCTTATTATTCTATAAGGTCAATGAGCAGCAACTAGGTTACAGATAAAAAGACCTACACCCAGACACATCTTAAGTTATCAAAAGATGAGTTCTTTGAATGAGAGAGGTACAAATGACTTCTCGTGTGCAAAACATCCCATAATAGCAGCACACGATGCTTTTCATCAATTTGGTAGTCATGCCTCCTTGAGTGTTTGGAGGGGCAGTTTCTCAAATTTTACATGTTTTTAATTACCTTGGCATTTTTGCAGAGCACAGTCCTATGAAGCGTTTTGTTGAACGTGCAACTATTTATATTTCATTGTGTTGTTTATATGATTAGAAGCCGGGTGTGGTGGCTCACGCCTGTAATCCCAGCACTCGGGAGGCTGAGGCAGAAGGATTGGTGCGAGTTCGAGACCAGCCTGGGCTACAAAAGTGAGCTCAAGGCCAGCCTGAACTGCATAGTGAGACTCTGTCTCAAAAAGACACACACACACACAAAAAAAAAGTTATATGATTAGAAAAGGGCCATGGATTTGGGAGAGTAAAGGACACAAGAAAATATCCTTTTAATAGCATTATACCAATGATTAACATCATTTTTGTTTGAAATAAAGCAATGACTTTTTACAATGAATAACATCCAAAAACATCATACTACCTGAAATTCAATATGATACATTAAAGCAACTTACATGCTGTCTAAACGATTGAGTTGAAGTCATGAGAAAATAAAGATCCATATTTCTTTGTGCTGGATTCTCCTGTAAATGGCAAAGTTAGATCTACTATGTTTGGAACTCAATAAAACACATTTAGATGATACAGAGTCCATCTCCCAAAATACTCCCACTTACGATGCTAAAAATGTCTCTTCTATAGGTAAATAATACACAGGAAAGACAATATGTGCTCTGAAACTCTGGTAAACAAGATTACCTAATATTTGGAATGATTTGGTGGGCATTCCACACTAGTTATGTAGCAATTGAGGACCACAAGATCTGTTTCTCTGCTATCACATGTTTAACATTTTTAGTAATTTTAAAAGAATTTTTTTTAGAAAAATTTAATACAGGGTCTATAGGATCTGCAGGTTCTCACTATACAGATTGGACTCATAGTGATTCTCTTGTTTTCAGCCTCCCAAGCACTGGTATTACAGGAATGCGCCACCACACCCAGTCTCAATGGCTGTCTCAGAGTGCCCCAGGAGTGCAGCTGACATAGTGCACTGGGAATTGAACCCTAGCCACTGTGCTCTGCCTAAGTGGGTGTTTTAGTCTGCTGAACTAGCTGGTCAGCCCTTAAAAGAATTTTTGAACGTTACATTCTACATTTTCATTTTTATAATGGCCCCATAACGCCTTTAACTTATACTGTAGTTTTTTACAGTTCCTATCCCCAAATATTAAGTCAATTTATTTGGCTTTTGTCATCCAGAGGGTGTTAAAATATTCTGAGCTGTATCTGTTGACTTTCTGTATGTACAGAAAAAAAGGAGCAAAAGAGAGTACAGAAAGCTGTGTACATAAACAATTATACATAGGATTGTTTAAGATTAGTTCACACATCATTCTGTAGACAAGTATCCATTTTCAACAATCTCCCTTTTACTTTCATGTCTCTACTGCTGTTTAATACAGTAAACATTTTCACTGGACATCTAGAAAGTAAGCACTGTCTCCATGTGCCGACATGTTTACTACTGAACACCCACAATCACAGTGTCCAGTGGCCTGGTGCACAACAGACCAGATGTGACAATTCACCCGAATTGTCAACTTGACTGGTTTGAGACCAACTAGGCACCCTTTAAAGGGGTTCATCTGGATACTTGATGAAGCTGTGACCTTTGACACTGTCTCTGATCCTTGTCCCCTTGCTCTCTGGTTCAACCTTCCAGAACTGGGTCCTCACCACTGTGAAGGAAACAACTTGCCTACACGAAGTCCTTCACCGTGTTGTTCCTACCTTGGAGACAGGGGGTCTTGGGGTGAGTCCTCTGAAGCATCCAACCAAATTAAACCTCTCCTACTCTAGTTACTTGTTTATGTATGTTCAGCACAATTGATAAAAACCTAATCAATACACCAGCTCCTTAGGTTGATGTTAATCAACATGCCACTGAAATTTTTGAGAACTGTCTTGCCATCGGCCCCATTTGTTGTATTATTTCTAAATTCTGGAAGTCTCACTTTCTTGATATTCCAATAACTTAACACAACTGAGAGGTCAAAATATATTTCCAGAAATCTATTCAACAACTATGAACTTTTTAATTAATGTAGAACTCTACAAATTATCAGGTATTATTTATTATGAGACTCTAGATTAATGAGAAAGATGGGTAAGAGATATCATCACCACATTGTAGAAATAGAAACTGTGACATTGGTGTCACAGTAACTATGGTTTTAGTCCTGATCTCCCACTTATATTTACAAGTGAAATATAAAATATTAATCCTCACATCTTTACTAAGTTGTTTTATTTTTAAGAATTTTTTTATTTTACTTATTTATTTTTTTCTTGTTCCAGAACTTTTACTTATTTATTTACTCATTTTTATGGCCGGCTCAACTCGCCCCGAGGGCAGGGCTGGTGCAGCATGTGGTGCCAGGGATTGAACAGCGGTCCCTGAAGCCACCCAAGCTTTCCCAGGCAGGCACTTTAGACCACTGAGCCATCCCGCTGGGCCCCTTTACTAAGTTGTTGAAAAGGTTTTGTTTCATATTTGCTCAGCCATCTGCAGCTACATTGCCTGAATACTAATTGTTACCCTTCAGATTATTATTATTTTATTCCTTTCTCTTCTTTTTTCTGCCATAATTGTCTTTCTATTATTCTCTGAACTCCACTGTAAACTAATGCAGCAAATTCTGGGAGAATTGCTTCTAGAAATAAATGAATGAATCAATTAAGAAGTCATCAATTTCCATTGGCAACACAAAATTGAAACAACACATATAACATTGAACTCTGTTTAGAATGAGAAATTTCCTAAAGCAGGGATGCTGAAAAGTGGAATACAGTAATTAATTACAGTAAAGTAAAATGATATGCAGGATCACTTTCACTTAATAGATTGTCTACAATTAAATAAAAATAGCAAAGGTTGCACACATTGGGTGCTTCAAACTATACTACTTTTGTTGAAATATGCTTAATATCCAAAAATATCCACGTAGTTTTCCAATATTTATAAATTGTCTTCATTTAAACTACCTTGGCTTTTGTTTTGGCAATTTCACAACAAAGATATAGCTAAAAGACTGAAATAAAACTCAAAAATGATTGTTCAATCATACACAATAACATAGTTCATATAAAAGCTGCATGCTCTTATTTTACTTTCAATTAAAATCACAGTTTGATTTCCTAATTTCATTCCTGAAGCTAATATTTCCTGAGAGATGGATATCTGTTAAACCCTAGGCCAATATTCTTCACCTCCCAACAAATTAACCACTCTCATGTGTCACTTACTAAATATAAATATCATTTTAAATGTGTCTTGAAATACCACTTAGCAACGTTTAGTTTATCAGAAAATATTTAGAGTGTCATAAGGGGCCCAATTTCTTTCCTTTTAGGCTATAGTTAACATAATTAAAAAGAAAATTAGGGGATAAGAATAAAAATACAGCATCTTTGCTTTGATAGTGCATTCATTAAACATCTCTTAATGAAGATTTTTAACCCCTGTAGTATTCCTTACGAAATAAAATTATGACTCATAAATATCCAAATTATGGCTGCATAGAAATACTATAATTAGTGATACATCAAAAATTTAAGGTGTTAAATTTTTATTAAGTAGGACAAATTAACCAAGAGAAGGAGGACAGAATGATTGTTTCTACAATGTGCAAGCCATATGCATTTTTTGAGTGGCTATAGAATACACACGGACACACAGACACACATGCATATACACATGAGAGCACGTGTGCACGTACACACACATTACCTGCTATTCGGGAATACATTTTAACAATTGCACTAAATAAACATCACATTGCTCTACTTAAGTCTTATTTTCTTATGTGATGTTCAGAGCTTGCTGTTCTGGAAGAGTTGTCAAAGCTTTTCAAACATACTTCATATCCGGCATAGTCATGTCTAAGAAACCCCCTTTTATCTTGAGCACCTTACTCTTTTCATTTACAATGGCATAATGAAATAAGAAGAGTTAAATATCTGATAGAGAAGTCTTCTTTATTCATATTATCACTGCTTGGTGAAATAAAAAATTAGATTTTTAAATGTAACAGTAGAGACCATGCTTAATCTTTGGGACTTGACTATATAGAATTTACTTCTCTTAAAGACCATTTTCGCAGGGCTTGGTGGCGCACGCCTGTAATCCCAGCACTCGGGAGGCTGAGGCAGGAGGATTGGTGCAAGTTCGAGACCAGCCTGGGCTACAGAAGTGAGCTCAAGGCCAGCCTCAACTGCATAGCGAGACCCTGTCTCAAAAAGACAAAAAAAAAAAAAAGACCATTTTCATTTTGCAAACTCTCTTTTAGAATTCTTCTTCACTTCTGTGTCAGCTCAAAATTTTCAATAGTTTATATGGTGCATATATATCCAACGCTATATATATATATAAATTTATGGCTAGGTAGGGAAAAGATACTTAGTGGTAAACTCATATGATAGATATAAAAGACCTATTATAAAAAAATATAATCATCTTTGTTACATTGTTTTCATTCTAATTTTCCTTCTTAGACTCAGCAGTTGGGCCACCTGATACTATAGCATTACATGTTTATGAATCTGTTCAATGTCAGACTATGTTTTGGGTGAATCTCCTCAGCAATGTCATCAAGTTTGGTCACAGTTATTTTGCAAATATATCATTTGTCACCTGGTTTTCATACTCTCATTTCCTTAGTTCAATGTTTTATTGCTTTTGTTGAAATATCAATATAGTGTCTTTATGGCTCCCTTGGCTACAGTTTCTGTCCAGTCTCTTTTCCCACTTTCCAATTATATCCTATAAAATGTTTTGGTTACCTTATTGAACAATGAAATCTAATCATAGTTTTATTATAATTAAGTCACTCAATCAAGTTACAAATATTTCCCCATACTGTGAAATTGCATCTAAGTCCGTTTATATGTAACTCAATTATTTTAAATTTATTTCCACATGATATTTTACCACAACTTTCTCACTAACTAATCAGACAAATAGAAAAATTAGCATGAATGTAAATTATACAAAACATTTTTAACCAAATTTGTCTAATATTGACAAAATGAAATACCCAGTAGTTTCCAAATATATACTTTTAAAAGTACACACAGATCTTTCAATGGGAAAGATTTGTCATGCAACCTTCAATGCCATAATTTTTGACTACAAAGATATGTATTTAGAATTTAGAGCCAGGCGTGGTGGCTCATGCCTGTAATCCCAGCACTCGGGAGGCTGAGACAGGAGGATTGGTGCAGGTTCGAGACCAGCCTGGGCTACAAAAGTGAGCTCAAGGCCAGCCTCAACTGCATAGCAAGACCCCGTCTTCAAAAAGACAAAAAAAAAAAAAAAAAAAAAAAAAAAATTTAAAAAAAAAAAAAAAAAAAAAAAAAAAAAAAAAAAGAATTTAGTAACAAAGAGAACTAGAAAACTATTATTTGCAAATTAAATAACTAACAGGCTTTCAAATGTGTCACGGATCAAAAAAGAAATCATAATTAGATTGAAAAGTAGTTTTATTTGATGAACTTAAAAAAAGAATATGTACAATCATATAAAAATGTAAACAAGAGTAGTAAATGTGTGGGATGTGGGGAGAATGGTGTGTAGTGGCAAATTTAGAAGCTTATAAATCTATATCAGAGAAGAAGTAAAACTTAAATTGAATTGTCTAAACAATATAAAAGAAAATAGTAAGTATATGAGGGACCAGCGAGATAGCTCAGTGGACTAAGTGCCTGCCTAGACAAGCACAGAGACCAGGGTTTGTCACTGGCACCACAAGCTCACTGGCCTTGTCCCTTGGTGCGCTGAGCCCACCACCAATACCAGGCATGATGGCCTGTAATATCACCCCTGGGGAGGCTGAAAATAAGAGGCTCTCAATCTGCATAGTGAGACCCTGTACCAAATATATTTTTTAAAAAAATCAAAGCATATGAGTACATGTGAGTTCAAATTATATAGTAAGACATGAATAATGAAGAATTATTAGAAAACCATAGTCTCATAACCAATAATAAAAAAGAAAAGAAAAAATTTTATCTGTATTTGAAATAAAAGTTCATATGATTATAATTTCTTTATGTGTTAAAAGACTATGAACAAATATGAACAATATATTCCACAATTTAGATACAATGAGCAAAATGTTTAAGAAAAATTATTGTATTGAAGGTGTAGAAAATTTGAGGCATCTTTTATGTTCTAAACCCTTTAAGGTAAAACATAGATGTATGTGTATACACACTCATATATATATAATATATTATAATTTTATCTCTGTAATTCAATATTAAGAATCTTATAATTCAATAATAGACAATTATCAAAATTTGAGTAAGCCTTTTAGTCACATAGAACTCAGCCACTATGATGGTTAGCTGACTAATTGTTGACTTAAGTAGGGATTGCCTACCTGAGCCCAGTCAATATGGGGCTGTGTGTATCAGAGTGGTAGCAAAGGAGAATAGGAGAGAAGGATTTCTACTGAATTTCTTTTAACTTTCCTTGGGGCTGTTTTTCCTCCAAGGGGCTTTGGCTAAGCTCTTTGTTTGTCCTTGCCATTGTCAAGAATGGCTCTTGCTCTCCTCAGAAGAGCTCAAGCCTGCACTGGGGTGTCATCGACGTTTGTGGGTGCAGCTTCTTCAGCATCCAGCACTGGCCACTGGGTCTCCGAACTTCAACTCTGATCGCCAGTCCCAGCTCTTCACTTTGCAGCAAAGACCCTTCACTCTTCTATTGCCGATTCTTGGCTTCCTGCTACAGACAGACTTGAATGGGACAGTACCTTGGGCTCCAAGCCCTGAACTGTGTTTTTTGAGTCTCTGTGTGAGAACAGATCTATTTCACTGTTCTATATTTGACTCGCTGTGTGGTTATTATAAGATAATATTGTACATTTCTTTGTCCTTCATTGAATCTGCTTCTCTTTAGAATAATGACAAGAATAAGTATATTATGTGCATGATAACTACAATGGAAGAAGTACAACGTGCTTCTAAAGAACACACTGATAAAAAAGTAGAAGGGATTAGAAGAATGATGGAATCCTTAAATGAGCAATATAGGAAAGAAATAAAATGCATGAAGCAGATTCGAAGTGCTATGCAGGAAATTAAAGCCTCGATCACAAGCTGGCAAAACTAAATGAAAGTAAATATGGACTGTCAGACAATAAAGAAACCATTGCAGCTGGTGAAACAATAAGGAAAGATTTCTTAAAAAATTGGATGCAGGAAAAAATAATTCAAAAAGTAGCTAGAAAGATAGCTCAGTAGAATAAGTGCTTGCCTGGCAAGCACAAAGGGCTGAGCTCGATCCCTGGTTCCTCAAAATAATTAATAATAATAATAATAATAATAATAATAATAATAATAATAATAATTCAACATATGCAAGATGATGAAAAGATGAACAACGTGAGACTAATAGGCATCAATTGAAAAGAAGGAATTGCTTCCTTCCGGCCGGAACCGCCATCTTCCAATAATTTGTCAAAATGACTAACACAAAGGCAAGGGCAAGAGGAGGGAACCCGTTATATGTTCTCCAGGCCCTTTAGAAAACATGGGGTGGTTCCTTTGGCCACATACATGCGAATCTACAAAAAGGGTGACATTGTAGACATCAAGGGAGTGGGTACTGTGCAAAAGGGAATGCCTCACAAATGTTACCATGGCAAAACAGGAAGAGTCTACAACGTTACCCAGCACGCTGTTGGCATTGTTGTAAACAAGCAAGTTAAGGGCAAGATACTTGCCAAGAGGATTAATGTACGTATTGAGCATATTAAACATTCAAAAAGTCGTGATAGCTTCCTGAAACGTGTCAAGGAAAATGATCAGAAAAAGA
>PVJA010007462.1:58299-68651 GCA_004027025.1 Myocastor coypus | reverse complement strand
TTTTTTTTTTTTTTAACCTGGATTCTGAATTTAATGATTAAAGCAAAAGGAATAGCAATTCTACGTAGTAGGAAGCAAGGGAAAAATATTTTTACACTTGTTTCCTTAGACAATCACAATAATTAATGTGGGATTAATTTAGGTACTTATTTTGGCATTCATGCACTTATAAACACAACTGGTAATATTTAAAGACTCTTTTAAACCACACGTATCTCTGCTGTGTAATAATAGAGAATTTGTTGGAATAAAAGGAGAATATTTTGAGAGAAATTAAGTAATGGCCTTTTGTAATATTTGAGACAGTTATTGAACACACTATGTAGTCTAGATTAGCTTCAAATCTGCAGTGATCTTCCTGCCTCAGCCTCCTGAGATTTGAGTTGACAGATATGCATCACCACACCCAGTTGTAATAATTTATAATTTAAACATTCACCTTATATTTTGATCACATAAGTAATTCTTCCATTCTTTTTAAAAATAAAAATAAATAAATGTAAAAGATATTTGAAAATAATGAGAAGTAAAATAATTATTAATACCCATCAATTCAGTAAAATGCTGTATTGAAGAAGAAAAGAATGTTACTCATAACTTTGTCCTGACTTATTTTTCAGAAAATATTTCAACTCACACTTAGTTCAATGTTGTTCTCAAAATGTTTTCTATGTATTTTTAAGTCTTCCTAAAATAGTAGAATCTTTCTGCATTGCAAACTCACTCAGCAATCATTTGAATGCTAAGAATGTATTCTTAGTACTTTTTTCTTGAGTAAGATTCAAGGTTTGTTCTTGGCCTTGCTACTTACTAATCAAGAACTTCTAACTTCCAAAAAGTTTCTCAAAACTATGAAATTCGTATTGCTTTGTTAAGTGAAATTCTGCATCATTTTTGATTTTTTGTTTTAAATCTAATTTTTACTTTTTAAAAAATAAAAGACATTTAAAAGGCAAAGAAAAAAAAAAAAAAGACAGAATCCAAAACGATTTATATACTAGGATGTCTCCTACAGACTCACAAGCTCTTTCCTTTCCCCCATGTAGCTCCATCTAGTGAGGCAGCCCCTCCTGAGGCAGGAAAAGCAGGTGTATCAACAATGCCTCCAGCAGCTATCAAGTCACTTGCAGGAAGGTCTTTTGAGTCCATTTTTATTTCAAGTTGTGTATTTAATAGATCACCCTGTGACAAACTCTTCTCTGCAATAACACAATCTGCCAGAAAAATCTGGTTCTCAGTAGATGTGGCGAGAGTTACACAGCTCTCCACTTCATAGCATACTTCAACCCTCTAGTAACAAATCAGGACTATGGCTGGCTCAGTGAACACCCAAGACTTTCTGAATGCAGAAATGTTATAGCTCCTTATACCTTAGTGATTATGTTAATCTGTGCCTTGACATTTAACAAAGGGTCAATTAATTAATGTTTGTGTGGTTGACTGCCTAATTATCTCTGCATAGGTAAGCTGAATTACCTTTTTCAAGGATCTTCAATAACACATGCATATGCCATGCCAGTCCCACAGCACTGGGTGCACCAAGCCAGCCACCAAAACTGAGCAGGCGTGGTGGTGCATGCCTCTAGCCCCAGCCTTGGGGAGGCTAAGACAGGGGGATCACTATAAGCCCAAGCACTGTAGTGAGACCTGGAACCAAATAAAAAAATAAAAGATTTAAAAAAAGACACACGCATACACTTCATATGCAGCATCCCACAAGTCTACCTCTCCTAAGGGAGATAAACATTAAATGTAAGACAATATCTAAGAGAAATTAGTATAAGTGAAATATCAAGATGACCAACCAAGTTCTTTAAGACCACTTGACAAAGATGATTACCTTTATTCGCATCAAATTTGTAGAACAGATAATGAGAAAATAAAATGTTAATAAGCAGATAAACACATGCTCAAAATTTTAGTATTCAGAGACAGAACTTTTGAGCTCCAGTGAAACAGAGCAACTGCTTCTTTTAAGATCTGCAACATTTTAAAAGCTGAAAAATGCTCACTTGTAATTAATTATGCAAACAGTATTATACCTTTTCTCACTGTTATAATCCCAATGTCCAAACAAAGGCTTGAAAGTGTTTGTTGAATAACTCCTACTATGGATATATATATATATATATATATATATATATATATATATATATATCCTTCTAACACATGCACACACATATACACACTTTCATTCTCTAATCTTTAGAGACCCAAAGTATACACCTACACTGTTATTATTATATTCTCAGTCCTTGCCATAGTGTTTGGTCTATAATATTTGTCAACTATATGTTAGTAAACAAGCTATGGTCTTAGTTTATGTCATAGCACAAGATCTAATATAAAATATGATTCTTATGAGATGTAAGACTAAATTTGTTTCTGTCTTTAAAATTCATAAAAAGTATACAAAAGTAAATTCGAGAGAAACAAGTCAAAAGTCGCAGAGAGCCCCTAGAGGGACTCCAGCAATTTATTTATTTGGAGGAGCAGTGAGTCATGAGCTGCATATAAAACAGAGATAGAGAAAGGTAGATTTATTTTAGAGTTGCTGTTATATGTTTAAATCTATTTCTTTTCTTCACCCTAGGCACTATATAATTTTAAATTCCATACACAAAGCAATATGTACATGTAATCTATTCCTTCTAACTTCTGCAGAATAGTTTATCTATTCACATACACTTCTGGACAACTCCACTGCATTCAGGAGCCCACCAGCACAAACAATTCGGATGCAATCATGTTTCTTCATACTCCTTTGTCAACCTATGCTAGAACTGCCGTCATTCTTAAGACTAACATTGCTGAATCTAACAGCACTGGTATGCTTATTCTGACTGCTTCGTGACTCTCCAGTCTGATCTTCTACTAGCAGAACATAGCTACACAGGCATCGCAAAATCTTGCCAAACAAGTGAGCATTATTCAGCTTTTAAAATGTTGCAGATCTTAAAAGAAGCAGTTGCTCTGTTTCACTGGAGCTCAAAAGTTCTATCTCTGAATACTAAAATTTTGAGCATGTGTTTATCTGCTTATTAACATTTTATTTTCTCGTTATCTGTTCTACATTATTTACTCATTCTCCTGATGAAGTATTGATATTTCCCACTGATTGTGGAGCTTCTCAATATTTAGTACACTAACTTCATTTAATTTCAACATTACAAATGTCTTTATGTGTGTACTGGTCAGGGTTTTACTTAGAGGAACAGAACAGATATAATATAAGGAATGGATATTAATACAAAATATACAATCTATAAGGAATTATAAGATTGGCTTGCAATAGTCAGCCACAGAGTCAGATGAAAAAGTGTGCAGAGGGTGTCTGCATGCTCCGGACTGAAGAATTCAATCCCGAGGTCTGGACTTCACTGCAGCACTCCATGTAAGTCTCTACCCGTCGGCTGAAGACTGAAGTATCTGTAATGGACGCTGAAGAGTCTGCGCTGGATGGCACAAGAACCAAGCTGGAGGCTGAAGAGTCTGTGCTGCAAGCCAGACGATGAAGTCCAGGCCGAATGTGAAGACTGAAGCTTCTCCAACAAAGTGAAGTGTTGACTCCTTCCTCAGCCCTTTAAAAAGTTTCTTTGTGCGCAGTCATTCTGACGTGGTCCCATTACACCCTAGGGTGGAACCAATCATACCCCAGGATGGGCCCTTGATCCCGCTCTAGGGAGGAGCCAGTCATATCCTAGGCAGGCCCTGGACGTGCTCCAGGGAGGAACAAACTGCAACCCAGAGAGAAGCACCCACCAACAGGGAACCAGGCTGCTGAGTCATCCAGCCAAGTGGACACAATGTATCAACCACTACAATGTGCTACCATTAAATTTCTCTTTAAGTGAACAAATGTAACATGATTTCGATGTGGCTAAATTCATTATTTTTATTTAAAACTTTATGCCTTTAAAATTATAGTTAAAAAGCAATTCCTACCTGATAGAGCCCAAACATTTGATTCTATATATTCCTTTAGTACCTTTTATATTGCTACTTATACTATTATTGATTATTTATTTTGTACTTTTATTCACCTACATTATATTTTAGTCTATTACTTAAATACAGTCCAGTTTTACTTATACTTATGAGCAGATCTAGGTTTCTTCCTTTCACTGCTTATGGGAATGTAAACCAATAAAGCCACAATGGAAAGCAATATGGATACGCCTCAAAAAAATTGAAAGAAATCCTGTTTGATCCAGCTATTCCCCTTCTAGGTATCATCTCAAAGGAGTTACAGACATTATATTACAGTGACTTTTGTATATCCATGGTTAGAGAAGCACAATTTATAATTGCTAAATCTCAAAAATGGCCTACATGCCTATTGTTAGATGAATGGACAAAGTGGGGTAGAGGATGCAGGCATAGCTCATTAGAATAAGCAACTGCCTGGGAAGTGCAGGGTTCTGAGTTCGATCTCCAATACCACAGAAAGAAAGAAAGAAAGAAAAGAAGGGAAGGTATTCATATGCAGTGAGGTACTACTGTACTAAAAAGGAGGATAAATTTGAGGCATTCATGGGTAAATGGAAGCATCTTGAAACCATAATACTAAGTAAAATAAATCAGACTAACAATTTAAATATCACATTATTGTTTTATATGACCACCTTACACTATAAGTAAAGAACAAAATAAAAAATAGAAAATGGGAATAAGGGCCAGACGAATAGCTCAGGGGATTAAAGCGCCTGAGAGCAAGCTCAGGAACAGGGAGTTCGATCCCTGGGCCTGCCATGCTGGCCCCACCCCCAGGGCGCACTGAGATGACAATCACACTGGGCGTGGTGATACGTGCTTGTGATGCCAGCTCTTGGGAGGCTGTAAACTGCTGGAGCACGACAAGTCTGATCTAGCAGTGAGACCCTGAACATCCTATGGACCTTTCACTAAAATACAGAAAAAAAAGAAAGAAAAAAATGTCAATAAGGGGAAACTTTTTAAAAGAGGAAGGGGAAAAGAGATGAGGGAGGAGGACAGAGATGAGGAAAAAAAAAATCAGTAGGAAAAAAGCTGAAGGAATATATGGAATAAGAGCTTTTGCAAGTAGAAAGAGACCAAGAGTTGGAAGCTGAAAGGTGAGATGGGATGGGAAAGGAACCCCCCAAAAAGAATCTCAACCTATTATGTACATGATCTGAAACCCCACAATAAATATAATTATAATGTACTGAAAACATATACTAATTAAAAAATACCTAGGCCACTAAATATCATTCTAAAAAGTTTGTGGTTTTAGCTGGTGTTTGACATATTACATTATGGTAAAATCAGAAACCTACAAAAGACCCTAATATCCTGCAGAGAATTAGAGAACACATTACACCTGAAGAAATGTGACCAAGTTAAGAGCTGAATTTCTAAAGTCTATCTGAGTGCTAGAAAGCATAGAGTAAGGTCTCTCAAGATTTTCAAAAGGAAGGAAGGAAGGAATGAAGGAAGGAAGGAAGGAAGGAAGGAAGGAAGGAAGGAAGGAAGGAAGGAAGGAAGGAGAAACAGAGAGAGAGAGAGAGATTGGAAGTAGCAGAAGGATGGCAGAGCAGTGAGTAGCGAAGAGTTTCTCCGAGCTTTAGGGCCCAGATACTAGAATACAGCAATGTTAAGAGCAGAATAAGCAGGGAATGAATGGGCTCCTCTGGTTCCAATATGATTCTGAAGTGAGAATTGAAGCCCATGGGGAGAGCAGAGAGAAGGACTTCAACAAAGGAGAGAAGTGGCGAGCTGCACTTTATCCATGAGCCTGGACTCTGCCTGGGAGCAGTGGATCGAACTTGCAGACACACAGTGAATACTGGTGAGCCCAGAGACCTCCATGCAGAAACACAACAGAGGAATGCACCAGTGGACAGACACTGTGACCTCCAGGGGCTGGTGAGTTGTCTGGGTTTGGATAACCCCCAGAAGAGGCCAGCAGAGCTCGGAACTCAGAACAGCTGGAGGGCGGCTCTATCTAGTGGCTAACAGTGACAATGGTCAAGAAATTGAGTTCAACTAGCAAGAGGTCAGGAGCAGAATACAAAGTGAGCAGACACAGAGGCTGCTGTAGGCTCCAGCCTAACAGGCAGAAAATAGCCTGAATCTCTGTAGAATGAAAGGGACTACGGGACAGGATTAGCCACTGCCACACCAAAGCCACTGCTGACTTTCTATTCTCTGTTGGTAACAACCAAGACACACTTTGAAGTACTTCTTTTTTTATTCTATTCCTTTATTTTTCCTCTGTCTTCTTGTTTTTGCTTTCTTTTCTCTTTATGTTCTCAACACACAGAAAATATGAGTGTGAATATGGTTTCTAAGTTGTCTTTGCTGTTGTTGCATTCTGGTTTTTTGTTTGTTTGTTTGTTTTGTTTTGTTTTTTGTCCTTCTCAATTTTCCTCCTATTTTCTTTATCGGATTCCCAGGTTTGGGTGACCATCTTTTGTCTTCCAGCCCTATTTCTAATATCTTCCTCTTCTTCCACCTAACCCCTTTTAATTTTTCTTCCCAGAGCAAAATCAACATATTGAGGGCTTAGTCACTACATATCATTATCTGGTTCATTTTAGGTTTTGTTACATAAACACAACTACAGTTCATGCAGTGAAAGCTGGCATATTAACATCAGAGTTTGCCATTTTCTAGGAGGCATTGGATGTTATTGTTATAGCTGACTGTACTACCTCAGCAAAAATGACTTAATTGTTCCAATCGATTGCTCTCCCAGTATGTCAAGACTGTGATTGCCTAATAGTCACAAATGGTACTATACGCCAGTACCAAAGAAACAGCCTGAGCGAAAGGGTAGCAATTGCCCACCCAGTGAAATGAAGAGGTCTTATCTAGCAACAGACTCAAAACCCAAAATCGCACTGTGTGCATGCTAGGAATGTTCCTGGCACCATTTAAGAAATCTGGCAGACTCTAGGAAGCCTGCAGAGCTCTGGTAAGTCCTGCCCCTCCCCAGCCCACAGTGTGCCAGCATGAAGCTTCTCCTGCTGCCAGTCCAAACTTTCAAGACCTTAGGAGGACTCTGAGTGGCTTGCAGGACACAGGACCCTGTGATCTGTGGGCCCAGCTGAAATAGGCCTGGAGGTTTCCTGGAGCCATTTGACAATGTGATAGACTCCGGCAAGCCTGTGGGACTCTGTCAGGGTGATTACCGGGAGTTTCAAAATGCCAAAATGCAGGAGCAAAGGCAATCTCAATCCTCTAGCACACACAAAACAAATCCAGGACACAAAGACAGGTAAGAACGTGGAAATCATGCACCTGAAATTTCTGAACAAAATTCGTGACCAAAAACCATCAAAGAAATTCATGACCACAAAGCCAACCCTATGAAAACTACAGAGAGATATGCTATAAAGACACAAAAGTGATCATAGCTTCAAGAACCACAGAAAGGAACCACAAAACACAGGAAGCAGCTAAAAAGAGGGAAAAAGTATGGAACCTATGGCAGGAAAAATTTCATAATAAAGGTAAGCCAGTAGCTCAGTTATAACCATGAATATAAACAGCCATAATCCACCAGTGCAAAGAAAAATGGAGCAGATTAAGAAACAAAATACAATATGTTGCATACAAGAAACATTTAATTCAAAAGGAAATTCACAGACTAAAAGTCAAAGATGGAAAATAATCCCTCACGATGAAGGAAATCAGAAAAAGTCAGGGTAGACCTCCTGGTTGCTGACAATACCAACTTCAAGGCAAAAATCATTCAAAGTGATAAAGAAGATCACTACATATTTGTTAAGGAAAAACTGAAAGAGGAAGAGACAGCAATTACAAATATATATACACCCAATGTAGAAACACCTATCTACATAAGACAAATTTTAACAACATGAAAAATCAAGTAACAAATAACATACTAATGAAGAGCTTTACCACACCACTATCACAAAGAGCTAGTTCAACTAGGAAAAAAAAAAAAAAAAAAAAAAAAAAAAAAAAAAAAAAAAAAAAAAAAAAAAAAAAAAAAAAAAAAAAAAAAAAAAAAAAAAAAAAAAAAAAAAAAAAGCAAAGAAGTAATATAACTGAACCAAACATGTGAAGAAATTGACTTGGTAGACCTTCAGAGAGTGTTTCACCCAGCAAAAACAGAATTCACATTCTTCTCAGCAGTACATGGGACATTCTCCTAAATAGACCACATACTGGCACACAGAACACTGTTAAGGAAATGCAAAGGAGTTAAACTTATCTCTTGCAGAATATCTGATCACCGTGCAATACAACTGGAAATTATTGGCAAAAACACCACAGACACATGGAAATTAAATAATAACCTCTTAAACAAACAGTGGGTCACAGACAAAATTTAAAAAGAAATTTAAAACTATTTACAATCGAAAGAAAATGCACACACAACATACCAAATCCTGTGGGATGCAATGAAAGCTACCTAAAGAGGAAATTTTATAGCAATAAATTCACAAATTAGGCAAGCAGAACAAGTGCAAATTATTATTTTCTTATGTTGCAACTCAAGTCTGTAGAAAAAGAAGAGCAAGTCAAACACAAAACCAAAAGAAGACAGGAAATAAGAAATATTAGAGCAGAAATTATGCACTGGAGATGAAGACAACAAAACAAAGAATAAGTGAATCAAAGGGTTTCTTCTTTGAATGAATAAATAAACTGATAAAACCCTAGACTACTTAATCAAAAAAGGACAAAAATTTACACAATAAAGAATGAAAATGGCAAAATCATTACAGACCCTAGAGAAATTCAAAAGATCACCAATACTTACTTTCAAAATCTTTACTCTCTCTCACATGGTGGAAAATACAGAGGAAATTGACAGCTTTCTGGGTACGTATGTAATGCCAAAGCCAACTCAAGAGGATACACAATCTCTGAATATCCCAATAACAAGAAGCAAAATGAAATTTGTAACAAAAACTTACCTACAAAATAAAGCCCAGGTCCCAATCGATTCACAGCTAATTTCTATAGGAAATTTAGAAAATATTTAATGCCAAATATCTCAATCTTTTCAATGACATCAAAATAAGGCAGAAAAAGATGTAGTATTTTAACACAATGATGTATTATTCAGGTATAAAACAGGATAAATTTGAGTGATATTGGTAAAAGGATACAATGCAAGAACATACTCTTAAGTGATATGAATCAGACCCACATGTGCAAACATTGTATTGTCAGCTTAGCATGAGAACCTGAAAGAGAAAATGGAATCTGAAGAGTACAATAGATACTAGGTGTTTCAGTTACTCTCTCTCATTGGCTGGACAATTATTCAGCTCATAGTTACTGGAGGCTTCAGTACAAAATAGACTGGCTCCAATGCAGAGAGGCACATGGCAGAAGCCAGCAGTTCATGGCAGCAGAACAGCAACAATGGCAACAGAGAGACAGTCTGTCTCTCTGTCTCACGTCACATTCAGGCTATCTGCCCCATGTAGCACTCCCACTCATCACCCCAAAAGGACTAGAACCTATAATCCCATTGGATCACTCATAGTCCCAGTGAATCATAAATTAATCTCAAACTCTAGACATCCCCACCCCATGACTGCATGAGGCTTTGGGGGGACAACTAGACACAAACCATAACACTAGGAAAAGGGAATGAACTTGTTCAAAAGGATACATTGGCTGATTAGACGAAGACAGGAAAGGATTAAGGGAAAGAGATTTACTTATGTGTGTAAGCAAGATGGTTTGGAAAACTGTACTGTGCATTTCTGTCGGTCTATAGAAATAGTTAATACTTAATACGTTTTGTTTCCTTTTGTCAACTGTTTGTACTTTTTCTCTTTTTAATTTCTTACACACTTCTTTCCTCTTCCAATTTTCCATGCATATGTCTGGTAATATAAATGACAAGTTGGAACACAACACTATGCATTACAACAAACATTGTGGAATTTATATTACTTTGGTAAGTAAAATTCTGTATTACTTATAATTTTTTTGTTTTAATTCTACTTTGTATTCTCTTTAACACTTAAAAAATGGGGACTTGGGAGATAGCTCTGTAGAATAAGCATCCGCCTGACAAGCACAAGTTCCTGAGTTCAATCCCCAATGCCACAAAAATAAATAAATAAATAAATAGTAAAAAATAAATTGAATACGACAAAATTAAGCTGCATCAAGAAGACATTTGAGGGGCCCGGCAGGATGGCTCAGTGGTCTAAAGCCCAGCTTGGGAAAGCTTGGGCGGCTTCAGGGACTGTGGTTCGATCCCCGGCTCCACATGCTGTGCCAGCCCTGCCCTCTGGGCGGGCTGAGCCAGCCATAAAAATGAGTGAATAAACAAAGGTTGTGAAACAAGAAAAAAATAAATAAAATTAAAATTTAAAAAAAAAAAAAAAAAAAAA
>PVJA010007462.1:0-58199 GCA_004027025.1 Myocastor coypus | reverse complement strand
TGCTTAAACAAAATACAACATTAGACATCCAGCTCACCAAAAGAGAACACAGGGATCAACAAAGTGAAACAAACAAATGGAAAGCCAGCAACCTGGATAATTTTACCCTGTAACAGAGGCTCTAGAAAAAAAAAAAAAAAAAAAAAAAAAAAAAAAAAAAAAAAAAAAAAAAAAAAAAAAAAAAAAAAAAAAAAAAAAAAAAAAAAAAAAAAAAAAAAAAAAAAAAAAAAAAAAAAAAAAAAAAAAAATCAAACCAGAAGTATTTTTTAAGTTAACTACAAAGATGTTGATTATAATGAAAGATGTGGTTAGCAAGACAAGAACAAATACAGATTTTTACAAATAGAGTTTAGGAAAATGATGGAAACCACAAGAGGCAAGCATAAGAAAGAAACTGAATCCATGAAACAGATTCAAACAGATACCCAGGAGATTACAAGATCCACTGGAAGAATATGCAGCAGAACGAGCCAAGGGGAAGATAAAATTTCAGATACAGAAGATAGGACTGAGGATAGCAGTCAAGCAAAGCTTCTAAAAGTAAATTAGGGAGCCATGCCTGCTGGCACTAGCCTACAATTCTAATAATTGGAGGCTGAGACATGACAACTGTTTGAGTTGGAGGCCAGCCTGGGATACATAGTGAATTTGGGACCAGTTTGAACTATATCACACTAGAAACAAAACAAGGGACCACAAGAAATCAATACAGTAGATGCTAAGTGGTGCAAAGAATTAAAATATAAAATCGATCAGAGTCAATTGAAAAGGAGAACACCTATTACCATCAAAAATCTGTTCACAGACATTATGGCACAAAACTTTCCAAGCAGGGAAAAGGAAACTGACCTATAGATAAATGAGACAAATAGAACTCCAACTAACCCTAATGAAAATAATCCTAACCAAGAAATATAATAAGCAAGATTCCAGAAACTCAATACAAAATAGAATACTAGAAGCTATTAGAGAAAGGAAACAAATCAGCTGTGAAGGAAAGCTGGGTCAGCGTTTTACTGGAGTAAGGGATATAACATAAAATATGAAAATGTATATATTACAAGATTGCTTATGAACAACCACAAAGTTTGATAAGGAACAGTCCCGATGAGGTGTGTACATAGCAGAATGAAGAGTCCAGTCCAAAGCCTGGAGCTCACTGCCTGGTTCCATGCACATCCATATAAAGAAGCTGATGGATCAGCAATGGGAGGCTGAAGAGTACACTATAGAGCAGTCTACTACTGAAGAGTGTATGCAAATAACTGAGGGATCTGGTCAGAAGCTGAAAGTCTACATGAACACAGTCTACAAGGGAAGCTGAAGACTCTGAACTGATCTAAGCTGAAGAGGCAAAGACTGGAGCTTCTCCAAAGGATACAATTAGATGTATCCTTCCTCAGATCCCTTCATGCCATGTACGCAATGAGTTGCCATAGGGTGGGCCTTCTAAAACCTAGGGTGGAGAATTACTGAGCCAATTTAGTTAAGCTTCTCTTAATTAAACTTCTCAGTGGGGCACAATTAGAAACCATTTGAAAAAGCCTATGAGAATGATAGAAGACTACTGAACACAAACTCTCAAGTCAAAGAGAATTTGGAATGAAGTCCTGCAAGATCCAAAGGAAAGCAACCTCCAACTCAGGTTGATGTAACCTGAAAAAAGGTCTTTCACAGTTGATGGAAAAATAAGATATTTCCACATTTTTTGTAGGACCACGGTTCAAACTCACAACATTGCACTTGCCAGGCAGGAACTTGTGCCACAGAGCTATCTTGCTGGTCCCAAGTTCCACAATTAAAAAAAAAAAAAAGAACATCTGAGGAAATTTAAGAACACTAACCCAGCATTCCAAAATATTCTGAAGGATATTCTAAAAAGACATAATGAAGTCTACAACTTCATATTCCCAAGAGAATGGGTTGCTCAAGTACGACAACCAACTAAACAAGGGGTCAAATAACAGGAAAATAGCATGACAAAGATAAGTCAATATATTTCAGTTATAAACATCAATATCAGTAGTCTCAAATCACTAATCAGAAATGTCAGACTGGAAGCATGAACAAAGAAAGACTATCCAGAACTATTCTACATATAAGCAAAACGTTTAACTCAAAAAATTTATAAACTGAAAGTTAAAACATATAAAAACAATACTCGATGCAACAAGAACTCAGAAAAAAAGAAAAAAGAAAAACAGGGTTAGCTATTCTATTGGCAGGCAATGTGGATTTCAAGGCCAGATTGATTAAGAGAGACAAAGTTACTACTTCCTAGGCCCCACATGTGATTAGAACTCCCTAGGGAAGTTTTTCTTGGAATAACCCAAGAAAAAGAAACAGCAATCATAAATATATATACACCAAATGAGAGCACCCAACAAAGTAAGATAAATATTCGCAGATGGAAAAAATCAAATTAGCACTAATATGATTATAATGGAGGACCACAATATCCTATTTTCACAAATAGACAAATCAACTGGAGAAAAGTTCAACAGTGAAATAAGAAAATTGAAACAAACCTATGAACAAGTGGACTTAGTCTGCAGAATATTCCAATTCAGGTCAGAATATACATTATTCTGTGCTGTTGAGTAACATTCCCCAAAGACATATAGTAATCAAGATCTCAGAAATTCAACCCAAGAATAGAATATTGAAAGCTATTAGAAAGCAGAAACAAATCACCTATAAAGGAAAGATGTATCATTCACTATTTTACTAGTGAAGCAGATGTAACACAAGCGACACAACTGTATACCAGCTCATAGAATATGTTTAAGTAAATGCAATGTTGAAATTCTCTCATGCCTATTATCACTTCATAGTTCAATGAAATTGACAGCAAGTGGTAAAAAGAAATCACAGGAACTTCATAAACATGGAAATTAAATTAACACCCTCCTGAAAACCAGAGGTGTAATAAAAGAAAACATTAAACACTTTTTACAACTAAACTCTAATGCAAATAAAACATACCAGAACTTATGGGACACAATTAAAGCAGTTCTATAATGGAAATTAATAGCACTGAATGCCCATATCAGGAAAATGAGGTGAGCTTTAAAAAAATTCTCTAATTTTGAATCACAAAACCCTAGAGAAAGAAAAGAAAGTCACTTTGAAAGCTGTCACACTGGAGGAAATTATAAAGAGCAGAAACTGACCGCCCAGTTCCTGCTGGATTCTCATTCAACCCACAGCCCAAACTCAGCAAGAGTGGGACCCCCTTGGACCTGCCTGATCTTAATTTGACACAGAGTCCACACCCAGACTGTGAGTGAGAGCCCCCCCCCCCGACCTTCTGGATCTTTATTCAAGAGAAAACCCAGGCTCCACACGTGAATGGAACTTCCTCCATCAGACAGGCCTGGTGTGGAACCCTATGCAGAGCTCCCTGTGCAGAGGCAGAGGCAAGACCAGGTGATCCAACAGCAGAATATCTTGCCAGAGTGGCACAGCAGGTTCCTCTCTAAGGGCTGCAACAGGAAGAAGTAGAACAAAGCAGCCAGACCCAAGCCACACCCACCTAGATGAGATGGAATTTGGTAGAGGGAAGCTGGTGCTAAGGTAAGAATTCTACCAGAGCTCTACATCAAAGGTGAGAAGACAGTGCTACACAAAATGACAAAGTGCAGGATCAAACTGCATTCTCTGGCACCAAGCTCAGCTACCCAGAACAAATGTAGGAGACAATAGAATAGAAGAAATTGAAAATAACACACCTGAAATCTCTGAAATAAAGAAACAACTGCAGAAAGGTATAGAGGAAACCAGATCAGAAATAATTTCTGAATTTAAAAAATGATAATGAAAAAAGTATTAAGTGCTTCTAAAGAAGACACTGTTTTAAAAAAAAAATAGAGCAGAATAGAAAAAGGATGGAATCCTTGAATGAGCAATATAGGACAGAAATAGATCACATGAAGCAAATTCAAACTGGTATACAGGAAACTAAAACTTCAATCACAAGCTGGCAAAATCATTTCAATGAAAGTGAAAACAGACTCTCAATCCTTGAAGACACCATGGCAGCTAGTGAAAAGGTAAGAAAACATCTCTTAAAAAACAAGTACAATACAAGAAAAAAAAATTCAACATCTGCAAGATGATGCAAAGATGAACATAAGACTAACAGACATCAATGAGAAAGGAGTCAATACAAATGATATAAAAAGAATATGGGCAGAAGTAATAGAAAACTGAGCCGGGCGCGGTGGCGCACGCCTGTAATCCCAGCACTCGGGAGGCTGAGGCAGGAGGATCAGTGTGAGTTCGAGACCAGCCTGGGCTACAAAAGTGAGCTCAAGGCCAGCCTGAACTGCATAGTGAGACCCTGTCTCAAAAAGACAAAAAAAAAAAAAAAAGAAGTAATAGAAAAATTCCCAAATGTGGGGAAACAATGTGACATTCAGGCAAGCAAAGCATATAGAACTCGACATTACATCAAGTCAATTACAACCACTTCCACACATATAATAATCAAGATCCCAGAAATTCAGCACAGGAATGATATATTAAAGGCTGCTAGAGAAAAGAAACAGATCACATTTGAAGGAAAACCCATCAGAATAATGGCAGATTTCTTCAAGCAAACCATCAAGACAAGAACAGCATGGAACAAAGTACTATAAGCCTTCAAGAAAACAAATTCCAACCCAGACTGATATATCCTGAAAAACTCAAGTTCAGTGAAGAAGTGAAATACTTCCAAGACAAAGAACAACTAAAGAATTTCATGATGAAAAAGTCAACCCTGCACAAACTACTAGAAGATATTCTAGAGAGGGATCAAAATGACCAGCATTCCATGAAGGAGAATGGGAAGAGCCCACCGTTAGGTCCAAACCCATGCAATCAAGCAGAGCAGGCATTCTGACGTGAGTAGATTTATTGGGGGCATCAAGCAGGCTGGCTGTCCAGTGGACCAAGACAGCAGTGAACAAAGGGGGCAGGAGGTATTATAGGATCTTTCAGGGAGGGTGATCATGGGCTGGAACAGCCAGGTAACACGTTCAGGGCGGAGGGCTGGAACAGCTGTGGAAGAGCTAATGTCGGCAGGGCTCTCTGGTGTGTGGGGGACCTTCAGTGTTAACAAAGGAGAGTCTCCATGGTTGACTGTCCAGGTCAAAGTGGACCTGTTCTGTGGTTTTGGCTTTGGTTCTTCATGGGGCCAAGGGGGAGAAAGTTTGGGGTCAGGGTGCCTGGTAAGCTTTGAATTCTGACCTATCACCAAATAGAGCAAACAAACACAGAAGAAAAAGAGGTATACAAAAGCAGTCTTTCAATTATTCTTTTGTATATAGCAGCAAAATATTTACATCAGCATACTCCACAAATGGACTTCTTCTGTACCCTATGACTCATGATTCTGTCCAGGTCTAAAGGACCAATATCAAGGAAATACCAGTAGCTCAGTCCCACAAGTGACACCTGGCCACCAGTAAGCATCATGGCCACTGTCCATGTCCACAATATATTAGAACTTTCTGTGATATACTATGCTCAACTGTTAGAAGTTCTGGTCACATATTTATCATTCCAGTCTTTATGTTATACTTTATTCTTAGCAATTCTTTACTATCATGAAAAATTTTTCTTAGTTGATATTTTTGTATGTATTAACCTATTCAAATACTATGTGAGTACTCTACATTGATTACAGATTCATATCTATGATACACAATGTTCTGAGCTTAGTTTGACTCACAATTTAATTTTAAATTTGAAATATTGTTTTGAAATATTTAATTTAATTTTTAATCAATATTTAATTTTCTGAATATTGTTTAATCTTAATTTTTGTTTTATGATTTATACTGTATCTTTGACTTACATTGTATGTATAAGACATTGTATGATATTTTCTCCTAATAGTAGAAACTTTAAAAAGCATATTTCCAGGCTGGGTATTGGATTACAGCACATGCTTGTAATCCTAGCACTTGAGAGGCTGAGGAGGGAGGATTGGTGAGAGTTCGAGACCAGCCTGGACTACAAAAGTGAACTCAAGGCCAGCTTGAACTGCGTAGTAAGATCCTGTTTCAAAAAGACAAAAAATAAGTGTATTTCCATATTCTATTGCCTTTATATTAGTTCTTCCTTGTCTTTTATACACACACCCATATACATAAATATATATATGAAAAAATGTGTATATAACATGACATAAGATTGATATTATTCAGCAATTGGGAGGCTGAGGCAGAAGGATCAGTGTGAGTTCAAGACCACCCTGGGCTACAAAAGTGAGCTCAAGGCCAGCCTCAACTACATAGTGAGAACCTGTCTCAAAAAGACAAAAAAAAATTGATATTATTTTGAAGAAATCTTCAATGATCTTTTATCTTTTTTTTTTTTTCTTTCTTTCTTTCTTTTTGAGACAGGGTCTTGTTATGCAGTTCAGGCTGGCCCTGAGCTCACTTTTGTAGCCCAGGCTGGTCTTGAACTCACACCGATCCTCCTGCCTCACCCTCCCGAGTGCTGGGATTACAGGCGTGTGCCACCACGCCCGGCTTCCAATGATCTTTTGAATGGGTTCATCTAATATGTTTTCCATAGTCTTACATAACTACCATATTGAAGGATCTTTATTCTTTATCCAGGACCATGCACCAACTTCTCTTGCCTTCTGGATTATGGTCTTTGTTATTTTCTAAATGCTATGCCTGGAGGTATTAGAATATCTCAAGTTTGTATAACTGGAAAATATTTTACTTTTAGTTTTCAAAAGTATATTTGCTAAGTATAAAATTCAGTGCAGACAGATTTTTTTCTTTCAGTCTTTTGAATTAATTAGCCTAGTTTCTTACCTACTTGCTCTTTTTTTTTTTTCTAATGTGGGATAAGATGCTACTTAATTTTCTTTTTCCATAGCATGTATTTACAATTAGTTTGGATAATTTCTTTTTTGTGTATCTTGCTATGATTTTATTCAAATTTCTTGTGCAAAAGGTTCATTTTTCTTGGAAATGTGGTGCTATAATTTCAACTAAATTCAGAAACTTTAAATCCTTAAATATTTATTGTCTACCCCTTTCTATTTTGAGAATTCTAATTATATGAATATAAGTTTCTTGATTTTTGGATATGACTGATCTGTAAATTCTTTTTCTTCATTTTTATTTTAGACAACGTTTATTATGCTTACGTATGTAAATAATTTATTTACAATGTGTAATCTATTAATCTCATGTTATATATTCATTTGAGAAATATTTGTCTAAACTTCCCTCTGTCTACATCTTATATCTTTCGCATTTCAATAGTGGTCTGCAATTTCTGATTGATTTTCAATAAAGTTAATGAGAAAAAGTAAAAATAAAAAATATGTATAACTTTAAAAATGAGACAAAATAACATTAACAAAAAAGTTATAAGAAATTAAACAGAAAAATAAATAAATAAAAAGAAAAACAGCTGAAATTAATGCGATGAAGACTAAGAAAACAACCAGCACAAGTAATCAATGAATCAAAGAGGTGTTCTCCCAAAGATTAAATAAAATTGGTAAACCCTTATCCAACCTTATAAAAAAGGGAAAAGAGACAGAAATACATGAAATTAGGAATGAAAAGTTGAAGTCACAGTAGATACTGCAGAAATCCCACTCTGAGAATCTATATACTAATAAGGTGGAAAACACAGAAGACATGGACAGATTCCTAAATGTATATGAATTGCCAAAGTTTAATCAAGAAGATACAAAAATCAAGAAGATATTGTAATATTAGTCAGTGAAATTGAAGACATAATCAAAAACATGTCAACAAAGAAAATTCCAGGTCTTGCCAGAATTCGACACAAATTCTACACAAAATTTAGAGAGTTTCTAATGCTGCTACATCTAAGAACATACCAATGATGTTCAATGATGATCCAGGCTCCTTGGAAGCAAATGTTACCGTGAAATCAAAACCAGAGAAGGATCTCCCCCAAAAAGAAACTATGCATTCTCTCTGATGAGCATAGATGAAAAATATCCTCAACTAGATGCTAGCAAACAGAACACAGTAAGTCACTCAGAAGGTTATACACGATGACCAAATGGGGTATATACCAGGGATGCAGGGATGGTTCAACACATGAAAGTCAACAAAAGTAATATGCCATATTCACAGAACCAGAGGAAAAAGCATATGGCCATCTCAACAGATGCAGAAAAAAATATTTGACTAAGTCCAACACCCCCTCATGATAAAAAAAAAAAACCTACAGAAAATTGCAATTGTTGGTCTTTATCTTGATCTAATGAAAACCATCTATGACAAAGCATAGCTACCTATTCAATAAATGGACAAAAAGGGAAAAGTGAACTATAAAGTTAGGCATAAACCAAGGTTGTCCACAGTTGCTAGTCTTATTCAACAAAGTTTTGAGAACTTCAGCCAGAAAAATTGGACAAGAGCAAAAACTAACAGAATATGGGCCCGGGGAGACAGCTCTGTGGCACAAGTGCCTGCCTGGCAAGTGCAAGGTCGTGAGTTTGAACCCTGGTCCCACAAAATAATAATAATAATAATAATAATAATAATAATAATAATAATAATAATGGAATAAAGATAGGAAAGAGAGAAGTTAAATTACCATCATTAATGGAAGACATGATATTCTACATAAAAGATGCCCAAAAATAACCAGTAGACTTCCAGATTTAGTAAACAAATTCAGTAGCATAGCTAGACACAAAGTTAACCTTCAAAAATCAATAGTTTTCCTATACACAATAACAAATTCACTCAGAGAGAAATTAGAAAAATAATTTTCACAATAGCACCCAAAATCATGAAAAACCGAGAAATAAACCTAACGAGGGAAGTAAAAGAACTGTATATTGAAAACTATAATCCTCTAACAAGAGAGATCAAAGAGAGTATCAGAAAATAGAAAGATATCCCCTGTGCTTAAGTAGGCAGAACCAATCAGGTGAAATGGCCATACTTTCAAAGTCATCATACAGACTCAGCACACCCCAATCGAAGCAAAGGCAATCCTGGGAAACAAAGCAAAGGCAGGGAGTATCACAATCCCTAACTCCAAATTATATGAAGAAGCTATTGTGACTTAAAAAACAAAAAGATTTTGTCCCTAAAAAAAAAAAGTGTGGTGACACATACCTGCAATCCCCGCTCTTGGGATACTGTAAACAGGGGGATCACTGTGAGTCCAGTCTAGTAATGAAATCCTGAACATCCTGTAGGCCTTTCCCTAAACAAAAAGAAATTTTAAAAAATAAATAAATAAATAAATAAAATTTTAAAAGGCATGGGACTGGCAAGCTGTTCAAGTGAATGCACAGAAGATGCAAAAATAAATCCAGACATGATCATCCATGCTATCGCTGATAAAGGATCCCAATACTTTCACTGGAAGAAAGATACCTTCTTTAATAAATGGTGCTAGAAAAATTGGCTTTCCACATGTTTAATATTAAAATTAGACCCATATCTTTCACTGATGTATGCCACCCTAATTTTCAAAATTTTACTTACTAAGAAACAAACAACTGCCCTAAATTTTAAAAGCCCAAATAACATAATTAATTACAAAATTTATAATTAAGATATTGTAAACTTGCATAAAATAGCAGCTTATAAAAATCTGCCAGGCGTGGTGGCACACACCTGTAATCCCAGCACTCGGGAGGCTGAGGCAGAAGGATCGATGTGAGTTCGAGACCAGCCTGGGCTACAAAAGTGAGCTCAAGGCTACCCTGAACTGCATAGCGAGACCCTATCCCAAAAAAAAGACAAAAAAAAATTATCTCTGGGCTAGCAAGATAGTTCAGCAGCCTAAAGCACCTGCCTAGGCAAGCTTAAGCAATCAGAGGAACCCTGGCTCAATTCCTGACACCACATGCCGTGCCAGCCCTGTCCCAAGGGCAGGCTGAGCCTACCAAAAAAAAAAAAAACTTGTCTCATATATTATGATGATGACTATTATTATTCACTACCCTTTTAGATTTTTTGCTATTTTATACTTGGGCAATTTGGTGAGCACTGTAAAGACATGATTTTCAATCTCAGTGATGGAAAAGTTTCTTCACTGCATTTGTTGATATGATTGGCTCCAATGGATTAAGTAATAAGTCACTGTCACACTTCTGCAAAATCTCCAATAGAGGAGATGGCTTCACCACTCTATGATACTGCCTCCACTGCCTCCAAGGACAATGGCCCTGCATCGACCCCAGTTTATCCAAGCATAAATGGTCACACTGAGAGTTCCAGATGGCCTCCACATAACAAGTAGCGTCTTTTTCTTTCTCTTTCCAATTTCAGTACTCAGAGAATGTGAAAAAGCATAAAGTTAAGGAGATCATCCCATTTGTGGTCATTATCACCACATTTCAGCATCTTGCTGAGCTCTTCAGGACTGTTTGAAAGCCCTCAATGCAGCAATATACTTTGTACGAAGTAGAAAGCAATTAAAGTCCAGAGAACTTTCAAGGGAGTTACACACTTCATTCGGATGAGTATCAAAAAGGAATTACCACCGCTATGCCAGCACTTATACACCATCTCCTGTGTTCTCAGATGAAGGGCTTTCCAGCACTGCGAAGCTGAGGGGCTTTCAAGTTCCAACTTGCATTACAAGAGACTTCAAAACTAACATTTAAATGTCCTCGCCACACTGATGTCTTCTTGTATTGGTTAATACAATATTTCTTCAAAATTTTAAAATATAAATGGTCAAAGAATTTCCTATATCTTTAGAAATACAAAGATTTGGTAAATGCTAAATCATTTGGACTATAAAGCACCAGAAAAACTGGTTTTTGATGTATGATCCGCAACAGATCAAAATAAATCTTTTTCATTCTCTCTCTTTATGCCTTCTCCCATTACCAGTGTTAGAAATCACAGAAAAATCCAGGCAAGTTACAATTTTTATATAGTAATGAGTAGCATAGAACTACATGTAACCTATAGGTACCATCTTGCAAATACAGAAAAGGGAACAAGGGCAGTTTGGCATTCTCCACAAGCCAAGCAGATCATCAGAGGCAAAATTCCTAGTAGCAGTAACTACCTACCTAACAGAAATAACAAGACATTGCCAATTGTTCCTTTAGGAAAATTTCTAAGCCATGTTGTTTTGGAGATGTTCCTAACATAGGCCAGGCCCCCAAAGAAGTCCAAATTAAGGCATGATAGGTTGCTCAAGGAAAATGTCAAAATAAATACTTGAGGACCAGTGGTATAGTTCAATGGACTAAGCATTTGCTTAAGTAAGCGCAAGGACCAGAGGTCGATTCCTAACCCCACTTGCCATGCCAGCCCGCTCTTGGGCACGCTGAGCCAGCAATGGACTTTGGACATGGTGGTGCACACCTGTGATCCCAGCACTTGGGAGGTAGGCAACAGGAGGATTCCTATGAGTCAGAGTTGTGTAGGGAGACCCTGCACACACACAAATGATCAATCAATCAATCGATCAATCGACAGACAGACATTAAAAAAAGACAGTCAAGTGGTGGTTATTGAGATGCTATGGACTCGGGAGACAGAACGAGATGGGCTCCAGCGCCATCAAAATAAAAAGAGCAATTGTGGACAGGAACCTCCTCACTATCTGTGAGGCTCAGTTTCTTTTTCTTATCTTCGCTTTTCTTTATTTTTAAGTGCAGAGATTGCTCCCTGGGTTTCCACACTGAGGAGCACTACCAGACCATTTTCACATTGTTTTTAAGACAAGCTCAGTTACCCAGGCTGGGCTCAAGCCTGGAGTCCTTCTTCCTTTTTTTCCTAGGTTTCTGGATTTATAGGCGTGCTCTCCCTATAAATGGGTGAGTTTCCGCTTCTTTTTAAATGAAGGCAGAATAGACCAAGAATAATGACTTTGCAGGAATGCTTGGAAAATGATCATAGTGCATAAAAGCATTGGCCACAATATCTGGCACCAACTAGCCTGAAAAACTGTAGACATTTCCTGTTAAAAATGAAACACAAAATGTTCTTTCTTCCCTTTTTAAATTTTCATTTTTATTGGCCCATGCTCACAGTCCATAATGATTACACTCACGGTGGGCAGCCGGAATGTACGCAGAACACCTCAGTTCATCTTCTCCCCTTCCTTTCACCTCCCTCAATTCTCGTTCCATGTCTTGGTCACCTTTTTTTTTGCAAAATATCTGTCTGCCTATTTCAAATTACCTGTGTTGTGTTTCTCACCTTGATTTACTTCTGCTTTGGGTTTCTCCTCTAACACACGCAATGTTTAAGATTATTTATATGATTCATTTCACTAAACATACACAGTCTAAAGTGGCATCTATATTCCTTTACAGCTACTTATCCTTTATGGTGGAATAAGGCTCCACTGTACACTTTTGTTATTTATCTGTTGATGGACACATAGGGCACTTCCAACAAGCTACCAAGAGTGGTGTTGCTAGGGCCAGCGAGATAGCTCAGCAGACTAAGTACCTGCATGGGCAAGCACAAGGACCATGATTCAATCCCAGCACCACAGGCTGGGCACGCTAAGCCTGAGAATGAGTCCAGGTGTGGTGCCACACACCTGCAATCCTAGCACAGGGGAGGCTGAAACAGGAGTATCACATCTAGTCAGACCTGCATAGTGAGACCCTGTGCCAAATATATATAAAAAAAAGAGAGTGGTGCTACTGTTAACATGGGTCCATGTGTAATATGTTAATATGATGTCTTCAGCTTCTTCAGGAAGATACAAGAGGGACAAACAGGGCCCACCAGAATTTCTAGTTTTAATTTTTAGAGGAATCTCCATGCTGATTTTCATATTTATTATCCTCACTTATGGTATCACTAACAATATAGATGGGTTGCTTTTTCCTGCAGCCACAACGTTTATTGCTTGTCTGCCTAATGGCAGCCGTTCCTTCTAAGACAGATCTCACTATTATTTTAATCTGTATTTCTCTAGTGGCCAGAGATGTTGAACATTTTGTCATGTATTTGTTGGCCATTTGTATTACTTCTTCTGAGATGTGCGTATTCACTTCAGCAGCCCATTATTTTGATTGAGTCTTTTACTTATGGGAGTCTACTTTTTTGAGTTACCTCAATACTAGTCCTTTGTCCCAGAAGTAGCTGGCACGCTTATTTCCCATGCTATAAGTTGCACGTTCATAGAGTTGGCTTGTCTCTTTTGCTGTGCAGAAGCTCTTTAATATGACATAATTCCATTGGCTGCTTATACTATTTCATGTGCAATTAGTATTCTGTCCACAAAATCTTACCTATTCCTGCTCAAGAGTTTTACTTCATTTATCTTCCAGCCAAACTAATAAAACAGAAGTAATCTGCTGGAAAATAAATTTTGATTTTAACTCAGTACATGGTAAAAGATAAAGGTCTAGTTTTAATCTGATGCATATCAGTGGCCAGTTTTCCCAGGAACATTTTCTGAAAAGAGGCCCACTTTCCTCCAGCATATGTCCCCCTTATCTTAAGGTGATAGTTGACAAAAAAAAAAAAAAAAGAAGCAAAACCACTCTTATGTTAAGAGTGAAAAATCAGGGCACCTCATTGTTGTAAAGCTGCAAACCAAGAAAGTTTAGCCACATACGCATCTTAAAGAGCCACTAATAGCACACTGTCTTGTATCCTGGTTTCTGCTCCAACCTGCATCCTTCCACTACATGCCTTTTGAAGAAAACATTGTGCTGTAAGGTGGCTACCTCTGTGGGACAGAACGAGGGCAAGGAAACCCACTGCCCAGAAACCCCTGATGTGGTGCATAGAACAGAGCAAAATCAGTGTCTTGAGCAAGAAATCCACCTCTTTTCTCTTCTGGCATCAGCATAATTATTTCACCTTCCTCCTATCTCTGCCAAGCAATTTCCTGCTCTCTTCTTTTATGTGAGCCACACAAAATGAGGAAAATTTTGTGAGCAGGTCTCTTTCTCGTCATCTTTAAAATACACATCACTAATGCTCTCTGCTCAATTTGCCTTGTTTATCATCATGTGCAGTTGAGCTCTTTATGACTGCTGAAAATTCCTCCAGTTTCTTTTGCCTGGGCCAGGATTCATATTTTCCATATTTTGTCCAATCAAACACACCTTCAAAGCTCACATCCATTTTTCATTCTCGATTTGGACTCTTCGCCCTTTTTTCTCATGTGTCTTCTAAAAGCATGCTTTCACTGACCAACGCACAATTCAGCCTTCTGCCTCTTTTCCTAGCTCTCACTGACTTCTATCCCCAGTCTCCATTACAGTAATATCAATTTTACCCTGAGAAAGGGCTGCTTCTGGATTTACACACCACTGGGTACTTTCCAAGGATGCATCTTGGATGATGTGAGTCTCTATAGCAATTCTGCAGGAATTTAACCGAAGATCTGATACACACACATCCTCCATGGATGCCCTGATTCCTATAGTTATTGCCTCATGAGAAAGAGCAACCATCACATCAGCAAACAGTAACACCCGTCTCCCAACCTTTACATGGATGCAAAGGGATGCTGGAAATAGGAAATTCTGCTTTAAATGTAACGATGTTCTATTGTGCGAAAGGGTTTTACTTAAAGATGGAAGTATGCACCTCTGTAAGCAGGACCTCCTTGCGTACAAGGGAATCTCTGGGTCCTTGGTCACTCCTGTCCAAGGTCTACGGTGTGAGCAAGGTGCCTCTGGAATGGACTTAGAAGCTTCCTAAACAGCCACTTGCTTAAATTGCTTTTAGAGATCTCACTTCCTTGGCTCTTCCCTTGACACTGATAGCTAAAGGCTAACCACACATATTTAGAGGCATATCCCCAAAATCGTTCCCGTCATAGACACCCAAATTCCCACTGGAAAAGGAAGAATATCTTCTTCATCAAATGAGGGCTGGGGGCAGCTTGCTTCATATTCAACTTCTTCCTCAATTTCTTTTTTCCTTTAGGATGCTCCCCCTCCCAGTAATTTCAGGGATAGCGTAAATGTTTATCAGTAACAGTGTGCTTAGTGCACTCAATGTTATCATGTTCATGTATGGATTCGCTTATATTTTTAATTATAGGAATCTTCTGGACAGGAAGGCAGAAGGTGAAAGGAATAGAGAGGAATGGGGCAAAAAGTAAGATATGTCATGTGCAGGTGTGAATCTCCCACAACAAATATTATCACCATGTATACCTAAAATGTATTAACAAAATGCAATCCTCTTGAGGCAGAAGATTTGGGCATGAGCAGACAACTAGGTAAGTGGGTGTGGCCTGTGGTCACAGAGATGCAGGAGGCACATGCCCCAGTCCTGCTCCTGGAACAAAGCAGGAAATGCTATCTTTAACTCTTTTGAGAACTCAGGCAGGCTTTTGATAGAACAGCCTAAACTTACATCAGGCTAAGGGCGGGAGGTGCCAAAGCTGGCCATCGTTAAGCTTTTAGCCACCGTACTCTCTTCCTTCAGAGTGGCCCACTCTCATGCTGTAGACTGTCCTTCTCCTACTTTTAATTTGTCACTGCAACCTTAGCAAAACATGTTCTTTTCCTGTCTTTGTTTTTTGAAGGCTTTTGGTTTTGTTTTGTTTGCGAGGCGGGGGGTGTAGCAGGAATTGAACTCAGGACCTTGCACTTGCCAGGCAGGCACTTCTGCCACTCAGCTATCTCCTCAGCCCTCTTTTCTTGTCTTTCATAAATACAAAACCTGGCATCTGTATTTTTGTCCAATTCTTTAAGACAAGAAGAACCTAGAAAGAAACTCTGCAGGAAGCGCTCAACACCCCAGAACCCAATAGCATCCTTACTAGAAGATGCTTGTCTAATGAGCTTATTCACTTCAGACCCAAAACTATGATGTGTGAAAATGTGTGAACTTGTGCCCAGCTGCACCAATGGTCTGCACATCTCTTTGCTTGCTTGCTTGCTTGCTATCCTGGTACTCCTGTGCTGCTTTTTTGTCACTGTAGCTTTGTGATGTAACTTAGAATATGGATTGTGATATCTTGAGCTTTTCTTTCATTGCCCATAACTCGTTTTGTGGTTCTGGCTCTCTTCTGACTCCATGTGAATTTTATGTCTGTTTTGTCTCATTGTAAGGAGTGCTGTTTTGGTATTTTAACCATGAAGTCTTTCAATCTATACATTAGTTTTGAACATTTGGCCATTTTCACTGTATTGTTTCTTCCTATTGAGGAATTGAGGATATTTTTGTATTTTTTTTAATTTTGTATTCATTTAATGAGAAAAAGATAAAATAGCAATGAAACAGTTTCAAAACTGGTTAGTAGGGCTGTTACAATAATTCACACAATGTATACTATCTTCATAGTAGTTATTCAGAGGACAAGAAGCAGACATGATATCTTGTCTAAACACTATTTGTACAAACCCTTCTTCTCATTGAACGAAGAGAAAGTAGCTGTATATCTATCCTATTTTGTATATACATATTTTTTCCACTATAAAATGGTCCTTTATTTATATCCTCCATTTGTTTTGCTTTGTCAGAGATGGGTGTTCCATTGCTGTTATAGAAGATGTTTTTGAAGAAGTCTTTAAGAGATCTTTTCATACTTGATGCCAGCCTAAAGATTGTAGGTACTTGAATTCAACAAAATAACCCAATATAGTGCAATAGCCCATAATAGTAGTGGGTTATCAGCACAACTGGCAATTGTCAGCAATAGTTGACCTGAGCATTTTACAGCTCAGCATATTAATGCCTCATGGTCACACTTTTCCGCTGGATAGTTAAGACCAAGTTTTTTTTTTTGGTTTTTGGTTTTTTTTTTTTTTTCTGATGTCCTTTTCAAGGTCTTTTTTCTGAGAATTGTAGTATGCATTGTAGAGGTCATTAACTTCTTTTCTGAGATTGACTATTCTTGCATGTGAGATGAAAGAAGATGTCAATGGTGCTAAAAGCACATTTGACTTTTAGTGGTGGACAAGATTAAGTAATAATCATTTATTACAGTTGAAAATTTTAGAAAAATCCATGTTTTTCTGCCTATATTGTACTACAGCCCTAAAAAAACACAAAAAGGTTACAAAAGTTCAATCATAAAAATAATGATCTCAGAGCAAGTAAATTCCTCTATCATTTAAAAATGAGTAAATAAGCAAATGAAGATATAACACACATAGGAAAGGAAGTTCTGTTAGATCGTACTTGATTATAGATTGAAATAAAATAACTGATTACTTAAAAATATGAGATATTATATATTTAGGACCCATGCTTCTTTTAGCAGTATGTAATTTTTAACTTTGAAAGAAATTGAACTAGTCATAGTAATCAATGCTTCGCTTGTTGCTATATTTGTACTGAAAATATTTTGAAGATCATTCTATATGCTTAACCCTTAGTTAAGCATTAAAGGACAAGGATGAGAAAGGTAGGCAAATTATTTTTATTTATTTTTATTTTTTATTTATTTATTTATTTTTGTTTGGCAGGATTGGGGTTCAAACTCACAACCTTGCACTTGCCAGGCAGGCACTTGTGCCACAGAACTATCTCCCTAAACCCTACGTAGGCAAATTTTTTATTCACATTAAATATGAATTCAAGTCAGTGTCTTAAGATTTTTCATGATGTTGTCCTTCAAGGGTTCTTTTTATTAACATCTTAATTTTTGTGTCATCAAATGTTTTGTGCTAGATGCTTAAAATATAAACTAGCTACAAGAATTTCTAATACTTGCCCAACAATTAAATATAAAATTGCTTGTACAAAATATAGCTGACAATATGATACATTTTTTAAAGGGTCAGAAGTGTTAGTATTACAATAATTGTCAGAATTTTTATGCACATTTCAATCTAATAGTGATGGTGGATGTGGGTTTTTTTGATAGATTTGTTGTCTATGGTTGCATGCAGTAACAGAAATCTTTCATATAAATATGCTTGGTGTATTACCAACCACTCATGTGACATTTGCTTTGAATTGACATTGGTAAGTTCTCAGGCCATAAGAAAAACATGCAATGTCCTGAACTGCTTCTGCTTCAGTTGAGTTTGTATTGAAATGCATTGAAATAGGGATGGTTAGAGGCTTTGAATTATGCACAGTTAACGTTCTCACTCCTGAATCTGGGGGTGCTGGGCTGAGGAAGGCCTCTGTGACAGCCTGGCTGCTAACTCCACTTCATCACTAGAGAAAAATGACCCTGCCTTGGATTGATTCACTCAAACCATATCTATATAGGTGGATAGAGGATTTAAAATTAAATACAAAATTTATCAGATGCATACTTCTCTTTTCTTTGTATTTTAGTATTCTTTATTTTCTTGAAAATTGTTGGCAAGATATAAATTACTCCATGCAGTTTTATTAAAATTAATACAAAGTGGGTTTTTGTAACTAAAACTAAAATATATTCAAGCCAAATGAAGAAGGTTGATAAATAGCGACCTTAGAACAACACTCAAGTTTGTTATTGATTAGGAAGATCAATACCTTAATATTTACATTTATATTTGAGTAAGTCCTTTAAAATATATTACTTTTCACAACAGTAAAAACTAACAAGAGTGATTAATTGATTTTTCAACCATCAAATCAAGCCAAACGAATTTTAATTTTTAGAGTAAGTTTTCCTTTTGTGACCTTTATATTGAAAGAAATATGGAATGTAAATAATTCTAAAGAGGGCCAGTGAGATAGTTCAGCGGACTAAGCTCCTGCTTAGGCAAGTATAGAGCACAGGGTTCAATCCCTGGCACCACATGCTGCACCAGCCCCACTCCCAGGTGCACCGAGCTGGCCACCAAGTCCCGTGATGGTGTATGCCTGTAATATCAGCACTGCAGGGGCTAAAAACAAGAGGATCACTATAAGTCCACTCTGCATACAGAAAAAAAAAAAATAAAAAATAAATAAAATGATTCTAAAGATATGACCAGATATTTGAAGGATATGCATTGATTTTCATCTAAAATGTGGACCACTTAAGAAAGTCTTGCATAATCTCATTGTTTCCCTCCTTGGACTGTCTGTCATCATCTGTCATTCTACTAACAAAATCCAAAATCTTGATAAATGCAGCCCTTGTCCTTCTCACGGACTGACATGGACAATTAAGTACTACTCAAACAAGGAAAGAGTGACTAAGAATTATTTAACAAAGTCCCTAGAAATCTGACTGTGATTTGGTGGTGAAGTTACCTCAGCAGGCGCTATGGCTGCTCCAGCACCCTCTGCCTCCTCCGTCCATGCACCCAGGACTTTAACTTCATCAGCTTATTCTCATGGATGCTCCAGGCACAAAGACTGTCCTGCATAGCTTCTGCCCAAGAAGTAACTGAAGAGGTCTGGCCATGGCTGCTTTCTAAATTTATTCTGACAGCTACTGTTCAATTACAATAAATCACATGATAAATCCAGAAAGAATTTAATACATGAAATAGGTTAAATGAACGCTGGAGGGAGAAACTAAGAAAACAGTGGTGCATGGAAGAACCACAGGGAGAGGAAAGAGGTAGAAATTATGGCTCTAGAATCTTAAAGATGATGCATGGAGCAGGGATGCAGACAGCTGAGGGGCAGCTATATGCTTGTTATGTCTGAGGTGACAGAATTATTCTATAAGGGCTGGAATAAAGTCTAAAGATTAGCACCAGCTGTTATTGCTAAGGTGACGGACATGGGTGGTACACAAATGAACAAACGAAAGGCAGATACAGAGAAATGAAAAGGGGTCCTGCAATGGGGTCTACAAAGGAGTGTAGTTCCATTGACACCCTCATTGTGGATAACTGTCCTCCAAACTCTAAGAGCATAAACCTTGGCTTTCTTATGCCACTAAATGTGTAGTTATTTGTAACAGCTGCTCCAGGAAATTCGCAGCATTTCATGGAATTACAGAGAGAGACGCAAGAGAAAAATGCATGTGAAAGCTGAGCACATGGCCTGAGCTACTACAAGAGACCCATAGATATGATGAGCTAAGGGTAGGCAGAGCACAGACGCGTGCATCATGGACTCATCTTCACAATGTGCTGTCCTTATTTTCTGCCTCCTGTCTGTGTTTTAATCTGTCATTATTGATGGTTCTTGTCCCACAACTGTCAACACACCTGCCTGTCGTAAACATAAATAAAAGGTGGTTGACTTTATGTGGCCATCTGACTGCCCCAGGGAACTCAAAACAAGTGGCCAAACACTATTCTGAGAGTGCCTACGAGGGCCTTTCAGGACAGTATTTTTTTTTTTTTTTTTTTCTTTTTGAGACAGGGTCTTGCTATGTAGTTCAGGCTGGCCTTGAGCTCACTTTTGTAGCCCAGGCTGGTCTCCAACTCGCACCAATCCTCCTGCCTCAGCCTCCCGAGTGCTGGGATACAGGCATGCACCACCACGACTGGCTTCAGGACAGTATTAACCCTGAAGAATGCAGGCCGCCTTCGCTGAGATGAGCAGACTTCACTGGAGATGTGCTTGGGGCAGAAGTGCTGAGAGACAGCTATTGCTGCCTCAGTATATAAGCAGGGGTACCAGTCTTTCTGGCCTTTTGACTCAGCCCAAACTATAAGCCTGTTGGCAGTCTTGAACACGCTGCCTTCTTACTAGCATTAGACCATCTGCAACCCTAACTCTCACTCAGGCTTAACTACCTGAACCCAAAACTTAGCAGTGGATAGGTTCCAGCCCAAGTACAAACTGCCAAGTTATCACAGCTCTAATTCCACATGGCTGAACCTCCAAAACAACACCTTATCTCCCCAATGACCACCCCCTCTTGCTTGCCTCCTCCAGCCCTGGACACAAGCTCCTTTTACCTTTCCCACGCACACTGGTGAGCCTCCCATCCACTCCTGTGTGTCGCTGAACCTGCCCCTCACGCTCCGCCCCTAGCAGGAGCCCACAGTCTCAGCCTCCCCCTCTCAGCTCGGAGGATCTGCCCATCTCCAGGCCCTCCGTCCTCTGCTGTCCGTGTCTTCACACTAATAGACTTCCCCTCCCCCAATTTCTGCTTCTCTGCTGCACCCCCACTGCCATCACTGCTGCCTGACATTTTGGGGGCACGACTCAGATTAGCAAATAGTGTAGCTCCTGGCTCATCCCCCACCCTGGTTTTGAGCTCCCTCCCTGAGCCACCCTCTGCTTCTGCTTCTGCCGCTGCTTCGGCCTCTTCGGCCTCTGTTGCTCGCGAGCATCCAGTACCCGCCAATCTCAGTCCACACAGGTGAGCCCAAAAGCCCATCTCAGAGAATCCTGCCTCATTCTTCCTCTTGGCTTGAAAATTGTGAGCCCACGGCAGGACTCCCATTTTTTCCTCATGCCCTGGAAGCCCCCCCCCCCCCCCCGCTTTTTCTAGTGATGACTAATAAAGCAGGTTCTGATCCCCTCTCTTACACACTCACTGCAAGCTAAAAAATGACGGCTTTTTGGCAGGAAGAGATCGATCTGGCTTTTGCCCTAATCTTTGGCTCATTTTAACTCGATCACCATGAGAAATATTCCTCTCATCCTCCAAAACACACATCACTGGACTGTGTCCTGAAGAACCTGAGTATCCTCAGATTTTGAGGATATCTGAAACCCAAACCCAAGCAAGTAATTTTTAAAAAATTTCTACTATTGCGATGGCAAATGGCTACAAATCCCTTAACAGACTTGTTACTGTGCAAGCACGCCTCTCCCGCCTTCCTCCACCCGCCATGCCCCGCCATGTCTGCCAGCACCACCCTCGCCTCCACCACCACGCCACGCCACCAGGAGCGCTGCCTTGTCAGTCTCCTGCGACTGCAGCTCCACGGAGATTCTACTGCCTGTCTTTCCTCTTCCTCATCAGAACCTCGGGCACCTGCAGCGCCCCTCCCACTCTTTATCTCCTGCACAACTCCCCGGGCTGGCCCACTGGCCTGCGACTATTCAGCATGCAGCCATCCGCCGCTGCCATTGGGTCGCTCCTCCTGTGACACCGGAGTGCCGGCTTGAGGCCCCTGTCACACGACGAGCCACACCGCCTTGCATACCACGTGGCCACCCACCACCACGTGTCACTCCTGGTGTGACATCGGAGTGCCAACTTGCTACACCAGCTACATGATGGGCTGCCACCGTCACCCGGGCCATGCGGCCATCTGCCAGCATCCTACACTGCTCCTCTCCTGATGTCGGAGTAACATCTTTCAGGGCCTCATCACGTGATGGGCCACCACTGCCTTGTGGCCTCTCCTGCGATGTATAGTAACTATAAAGAAGAGGTTTTCATGTTTTTCAAATTCTTATAAAAGATCTCTATTAACTGACATACAAAAAGTTCTCACTTGTATTTTTATAATTACAAAGTTAAAAATGTTATAATCTGATTTGGTCAAAAACATATGTGAGTGCACTCTGATTTTGCAAAGTTGTTCATTTGTGTGTTCTGTGTAATTACATGTTTGCATGCTATTCTGTGAGCAGCTGTTCCTCTTTTCATTAGCACTTTAAAATATAGGCTTAGAAGCACGCTTTCTCCTGGGTTACCAGCTGGCCTAAGTGGTACCAAAATTGGTTTATAATTAGACAAGGAACATTAAAATGGGGAGAGACTGTTGGACAGGACTCCCATTGGTCGATGGAAGGGTGACCAACATTTCCCCATTAATTAGAAGCCCCTGAGCTGGCCAAGTAGCTCACGGAATTAAAGTACCTGCAAGCAAGCACAGGGGCTGGGGGTGCAATCCCCAGGCCTGCAGTGCTGGCCCTGCCCCTGGGATGAGCTGAGATGAGAATAGAGACTGGGCGTGGTGGCAGACGCCTGCAACCCAGCTCTTGGGAGGCTGTAAATAGGAGGATCTCACTAGGGTTCCGATCTAGTAGTGAGACCCTTTCCTACAAATACAAAAAAAAGAAAAAGAAGAAGCGCTCAACAACATCCATACTTTCTTAGAAGACACCCCCAATAATTGGTTAAAAAAGTTTTTCAAACAGAAAACAATTAAAATAAGGTTCTTTCATAAAGATACTGTTGATATAGTGAATATATTTATGCCTTCTGAATGTACAATATTCTACAATGTAAATTCTCTTAAACATATGCATTTCTCTTCTGCTCCAGACATTTGCAATAAGAGGTTCACATGAAGCCAACAATCAAATGATAACTTAGCAGTTTATACTCGGGCCGGAAGCCATCTCCAGCATGGCTGGATCTCCAGCCTGCTGACTGCAGATCCGGAGAGTTCTCGGCCTCCACAATGGCAGGAACAAGGAACTGCCTACAATGAAACTGTACCCATGCGTCTGTTCTAGTGCACTAACTCTGTTTCTTGACAGAGTTGGTAAATAAGGTCTGAATTAATTCTAGAATGCTCAATTTTTTGAGTGATTTATTTATACATAAAAAAAGAAAAAGATACCTGTTAGCCAAGCATGGTGGTGCACACCTGTAATCCCAGCACTTGGGAGGCTGAAGCAGGAGGATCAGTGCAAGTTCAAGACCAGCCTGGGCGTCACTACTAGATCGGACTCATAGTGATCCCCTGTTTACAGCCTCCCAAGTGCAGCCACCACGCCCAGTCTCAATTGCCAGTTTCAGCGAGCCCCAGGGGCGGGGCTAACACAGTAGGCCCAGGGGATGGAACCCCTAGCCCCTGTGCCTGCTGGCAGACACTTTAACATGCTGAGCTATTTGGGCAGCCCTCCTGTTTACATATGGAAGCAGAAACAGCTGTCTTTCAGCTTTTCTTGTCAGAAGCCTGTCTCCAGCGAAGTCTACTCATCTCAGTCAAGGCAGCCTGCGTCCCTCAGCTGACCAACTCAAGGGTTAGTACCACCCTGCAATGTCACGTAGGCACTGTCACAATAATGGCTTTTCTCCCTTACCTTTGAGTTCCTTGATGGCTAGCTATCATCAAGAAGCCGAATGATACTGGCGAGCTTTGGGTGGAAAGGAACCCTTCTGTATCGCCGGTGGGAACATAAACTGGTGCAACCACTGTGGAGATTCTCCAGAAGTTTCCAACCACCTGGAAATGGTGGCACTGCCCTGTCATTCCAGCCCTCAGGAGGCTGAGGCAAGTGGATCCCTGTGAGTCTGAGGCCAGCCAGGTACATAGTGAGACTCTGTCTCCAAAAAATCTCAGACAAGAAATTCAATTTGAGCCTTTCCGGCGGTGACGACCTCCCCACGAGATCATGCCTCTCACAAAAGATCTCTTTCATCCCTGTCCAGAGGAGGAGAAGAGGAAGCACAAGAAGAAGCGCCTGGTGTAGAGCACCAATTCCTACTTCATGGACGTGAAGTGTCCAGGATGCTATAAAATCACCACGGTCTTCAGCCACGCGCAGATGATAGTTCTGGTGTATCGGGTGCTCCACTGTCCTGTGCCAGCCTACAGGAGGAAAAGCAAGGCTCACAGAAGGATGTTCCTTCAGGAGGAAACAGCACTAACAGTACCCTCAACCAAGATGAGTGGGAAGCCATCCCAATAAACACATTTTGGATTAAAAAAAAAAAAAAAAAAGAATTCAATTTGAGTCAGACATTCTCCTCCTGAGCGTCTTCATAAAAGAGATAAAGTGACCGTGTTCTAGTGATACATAAATACGCATGTGAATAGCAGGCCAACTAAATCTCGGAAGCAGCGTGCAGGTCCATTAATAGATAGATGAAGAAAACATGCCGGCCCACGATGGAGCACTGCTGAAGATAAACTGAGTCATTTAATGCAAATAGATGCATCTTGAGGCCAGAAGTTAAGGGAAATAAATCAGATGCACAAGCTTAAATACTGCATGACTTCTCTTATTTGAGAAACTTCAATTATAAACAAAGGGCATAGTAAAAGATAGATAATAGAAAGGAGAGAAAGGTATCCTGAAATAAAAAATGATCCAGGGAGGGAGGGAGGGAGGGAGGGGAGAAAGAGAAGATGAAAGAGTAATTAGCATGCCCTGTGTACACGGACCAGTTCCACACAGTGAATGCAAGCATCCTGTACCACAGCCATATACTAATAAAAATAAATTTTTAAAAATTAAGTCACATGACTAAATACCTAGCAGAAAAACTAGAGCATAAAAGACTCAACTTGGACTTTTAAACAACTACCAAACTTTCTTTTAACATGGCTGTTTCATTTTGCACTACCGCTAGCAACAAATGAGCTTTCCTAATGCTTTGAGAAAATAGCACTCTTTTAGATTAAATCATTGAAATTATTTTCACAAATATAAAAGAAATAGGATTGTTATGAATTATGTAGAGGTCTTAGTAATGGCATGTGCTTTGTTATGTCTGATGTAGCAGGTGGTAGAATTAGTCTATAAAGAATATATTCTGAAACTAAAACATAAATTTCCATTAGTATAAACTCATTTCATAGTAAATGTCCAATGTGTCTCTATTCACGACTTCATCTCAAGTCAGAATCTCAAGGATTCCCTTGTTCATGAACAGCGGCTTCTCTTTTTTTTTTTCTTTTTCCTCCTCTTCTCTCTCCTCTCCCTCTTTCTCTTCCTTCTTCATTCCTCTTCCTTGTTCTCCTTTTTCTTCTTGAGAAATTGGGGACAGGACGGAGGGGTGGGAGAACAGTGGGGAGAGACAGGATCTAGGAATGTAGACTGCATGGATGGATTACCACAAGGCCATCATTCTGTACAGGTAGCATGTAACCTATCAAATGGGAAGAAACATCCCACCCGCAGTTATTAGCAAGTCCATCTTCTATTTCTGGACAAAATATAAAATTCATTTAATTTAAGTATCATTTACTGGTACAACTCTACATTTATCCAGATTTACAGGACTGGTAATGTGACAGATTACTGAAATTCATTAAGTATAGACATTTTTAATATTTAACATGAGACTGACATTTCCATTTATTTATATATTCTAATAACCTGAATGCATGGCTCAGTTCACTATGCTACCCATATTCCTCTCACTTAGAAGCACGTTATTAGTTGATGATGCTTCTGAAGCCAACCCTGGCTTGAACTCCTGAAAGCACACAACGCCACCAACCCATCATTTTGCTTCAATTATTACCAAAGCTTGTGATTAAAAATATTTCATTCTGGACTGGCGAGATAGCTCAGCAGACTAAGTGCCTGCTTAGGCAAGCATAGGAACTGGGGTTTGATGCCCGGCACCAGGTGCTATGCTAGCCCTGGCCCTGCCCCTGCCCCCACCCTGGGTGCACCAGTGGCACATGGTGCCCACATCTGTAATCTCAGCACCAAGGACACTTAAGACAGGAGGATCACCAGGAATCTCAGCTGCATAGTGAGACCCCGTACCAAGTTATTTATATATATATATATATATATATATATATATATATATATATATATATATTACTTACATAAAATAAACACATAGTACAAAGCATTTTCAATATATACTGCATTGGAATTGTAGATTCTGTTTTGTGTTTAGATTTTTTTTTTCTTTTTGTGGAACCAGGGATTGAACTCAGGCCCTTGTGTTTGCCAGGCAAGCGCTTATTCTACTGAGCTATCTCCTTAGCCCCCTATACACTGTATTGGGAAGCATGCAAAATGCTGCACGCAACAAAACAGAGCACAATATATGTAGCAGGAACGTTTACTTGTTTTGCATGACAACCATCATCCAAATAGATATGCACTATGTTTACAAAGAAAAGGATAGGGAAAACAAAGTAAAAGAAGAATTGGAGGCAGGAATCGCACTGCATTGTTCAGACTCGCTGTGACCTCACTAGAGCCCAGGCTAGCCTCAGATACCTAGCAAAGGTTCTCGGCTCCCCCCCACCCCCCGGGAATTCCAGGCATGTGCCACCATGACTGGCCACAGGTGCAACGTCATTGCTACATAAAGTCTAGATTACATTATTGTATGCACTGTACTTTATCACACATGAAAGAATATCAAGTATAATGTCTGCAACACACATTAATTCATATAATTGAATTAATTCCTTGTAATTCATAATCTGCTATAAGAAATACTGTGCTGTACTGTCCAGATCACTTGACATGTAACAGGGAAAGGCTGCTGGGGTGAGGCTTGGTCTTTACAGGAGAAAGAGAAAGAGTCATGAAAACGTGATTTATAAAATTACTTTTTTTCAACTTGAGGCCTAGCATTTAAAGGGCTCTGCTACATTCATTTATGTCATGAATATTTACTCAGGAACTGCAACACGCTGGCACTTCTCTGTGTACCAACTAATTAAATCCTTTCTTTTCACGCAGCTTTGCACCTGGTGTGCTTTGGTTTGGAGCTTCAGGGTACTGGAAGGGAAAAGTATGACAAGCACCACATACCCTTAGACTGAACACACGCGAGCCTTTCTGTCCCCATCTGCCCACCACCACTTTTGCTCAAGATGAGAATACCCAGACTTCTTTAATATATGTGCATTTCAGCTTATTATTTACAATAAAAAAGAGTACATTGCTTGCAAAATTCTGTTATTACCAGCCCTACAGCTGGAATAATCTAGGAAGGCCCAATAAAGAAACTATGAAATTAGGAGCTAATATTTCATTAAAAATAGACTAATGAAATATAAATACCATACAAAAGAAAAGGAAAACCCGTCTCTTAAAGAAATTATACTTTTAACATATTTCTCATTGAAATAAACTGAAGTCCCTGTGCTAAGCAGGTGCGTTAGTCTACTGAGCTATCTCACTGGCCCCAACCCAGTGAATTAGACCTAGGTAAAATGAAGACAGTTACCTTTGCCCTTCTTCTAAAATTAAAATTCATTCATGTTAGTTACACAGAACAATGCTGTTCATTCTGGTATATTTATACTAACATGCTTTGATCATTTCTCTAAATTCTTAGAAGCATGGCCCGGCAGGATGTCTCAGTGGTCTAAAGTGCCTGCTTAGGCAAGCTTAGGCGGCTGCAGGGACCACGGTTCAATCACTGGCACCACATGCTGTGCCAGCCCTGCGCTCAGGGCAGGCTGAGCCAGCCATAAAAATAAATAAACAAACAAACAAACAAAAGTTCTGAAACAAGAAAAAAAAATTTTAATAAATAATAAAAAATAAATTCTTAGAAGCACAAAGTTGCACTTCCCCCTAGTACCCAAGATGCAATATGATTTTTACTAACTACCAAGCTAGTTAGTAAAAGCTAATTCAAGCTTTCTTGAGTGACAGGTTACGAAGGACTAATTTATTTTTATTATTAGAAAAATAATATTGACTAGCAGGTCGACTGCTTGAGCCAACTCAGGGCCAGTCTCTGTCAGTGTATAAAATGCCATGGTGTAAAGTAGAAAAGTGTCAACTCTGGTAGAATGAATCAAGATAAACACCCTTCTTAGACTGACACAATACAACTCAGGGATCATGATGGAATTTCAGCCCCAAAATGGTTCTTCTGTTTAAGGAACAAATGGGAAGAAGGGGCATTGTACAGCAAGCCAGAGCCTTGTCATGGCTACTGGCAGAGGAAACAGCAAAAATTCAAAGGAGAATCATAAAAACGTACTGAAGTAAAGGTATCAAAGTTGAAACAGTCAAATATTGGAAAATATGCATTATTCTACACAGATAAAAAGTTGAACAGTTCTTGGGCTGAGGTGATAGCTCAGGAGCACAAGTGCTTGCCTGGCAAGTGCAAAGTCCTGAGTTCAATCCCCGATTTGGCAGAAAAAAAAAAAGAAATAAAAAATTCAATAGCTCTTTAAATGAGGTGGTGGTAAAGTAATTAAATATTAAACACAAGCCGTCCATCGAGCTTACGCTCAGAGGAGGTTCATTCAGGGTAAGTGAGAGATGGTAGATTCCCTCATGATTAATACATGCATGCCCTTCTAGTTATAGTAAGTACAGTACAGTATTTGGTTTTTCTTTGGCTTCCAAAGCAAAAAAAAAAAAATCACCTTATGTCAGCATAACTATTTCCTTACCATTATAAAGAAAATGAATCCAATGATAATGTAATACACATACAAGCCCAGCAACGAGTGGGGAAACAAAATAGGATCCATTTCATATCCTATAAATTGATTAAGGTTTATGATTTTTCTGACACTTTAATATTGATACTTAATGCCTGCTTCGTCCATCCATAACAAAGCCTGTAAACTGAGTGTGAAGATTCAGCTTGAAGTACAAAAAGCCAGGAGCGGCGTGGCAGTGGGGAGCACACACCCTGGATTTAACATGTAGAAAGAAGATGGATGTTTTTCAACTCCCTCATTGGCTGCATCAGATTCCCCTGTGAAATGAGAATACCAGTAACCAGTGTCTTTCTGTCCTAATTTAGCTTCTGTAGAAGCACATGCTGAGGTGAAATCTAAAGTCATCTTGGCCAGCTCCAGCAAAGATAGTTTTTCCAACAGCTAGACTTTTGACTATTGCTTAGTTGTGTTTGCAGTAGTTCACTGTTACTTTCCAAGCTCTGTTTCTATAGAAGACTCAGTAAATTATTATCACTATCATTACATTATTATTATTATTATTATTATTATTATTATTATTATTATTATTCAATATATTTAGTTGTTACAGGGTCTCACTGCACAGCTTGGACTCATAGTGAGCCTCATAGTAGTCCTCCTGATTTCAGTGCCTCAACCCAGTGAATGAGACTTAGGTAAAATGAAGACAGTTACCTTTGCTCTTCTTGTAAAATTAAAATTAGGGGCCGGCAAGAGAGCTCAGTGGTCTAAGCTGGCTGCATAGGCAAGCTGAGGCAAAATGCAAGGATTGTGGTTTGATCCCCAGCATGACATGCTGCGCCAGTCCTGCCCACAGGTATAGCTGAGCCAGCCACAAAGAAAAAAAAAAAAAAAGTTCATGTTAGTTACACAAAACAGTGCTGCTCACTTTGGCATATTTCTACATGCATTTAACATACTTTGATCATTTCTCTGAATTCTTAGAAGCACAAATTTTCACTTCCCATCAGTACCCAAGGTGCAGTGTGATTTCTGCTTACATGTGGGCTCAGTAGTGGAGAGAATTTCATAGGCTCTCACTTGGACTTTCCCACTATGAGACCTATTAGCTCCAGGCCTAAGGACTTAATTAATGTATGTAGGAATCTCTCTCTCCTCCACAAACGATGAGAATCCCAGCCCACTGGACCGCTGAGTGGACTCGTTAGGTCACTTTCATTAAGAGCTTTTCCAAATTTCACTTACTACCTGGACTTTATATGCTCTTACTGAAACGGGAAATTGCCTTGCTCTCTGGATATTACTATTGATCTCAATCCTATGCAGAACAGTTCTCAAACATCTATACAGCGACTTCCCTCACTCCAGCAAGCATTACCTAAGTAAAACACCATTGAACCGGGCATGGTGGCTCACGCCTGTAATCCCAGCACTTGGGAGGCTGAGGCAGGAGGATTGGTGTGAGTTCGAGACCAGCCTGGGCTACAAAAGTGAGCTCAAGGCCAGCCTCAACTGCATAGCGAGACCCTGTCACAAAAAGAAAAACAAAAAACAAAAAACACCATTGGCTCCTTCGGGAGGAACATGGGAAAGAATAACTGTGTGCAGCTGCTATGGTAGCTTAGACTCTGTCCTTTGGAGGTGCAGAGCATCTCCACACGCACACAGGATTTTGGCTTTTCATTGGGAGACTGTTCTCGGCCTCCTTTGATTGCATGGTGGTACAGCTAATCTCACTATTCATCTACTCTGCTCTAGGGATTCTTCGTTTCACTCTAAAAGTGGATTTGGCTATGAAGTCAGAGGCTAAGGAGAAAGACCAGTGGTGCCCTTGGATTAAAAGTTTCTGTAAAGAATGCACTAGCTGAGCAACTACTGTGAAGGTAGCAATATGTCATATAACAACCATTATTAGTTTCCTGTCATCTTGCTTTAAAATTCTGTATCATTAAAAAACTACATATCAGTTAGCACCATCATAAACCCAGTTGTATAGGTGTCACATTCCTCACTGTAATTAAACAGAGAATTATGTCTCTTCTTTTAAAGACATTGTGTGCTTTAAAAAAAAAAATCACTCGTACATACTAAGGAAGATTCATTGGCAGAAAGCTGCACAGGATGTTTTTATTATCTGAGGGTTGCTGTGTATAATTGAGCGCTGCTCGTTGTGCCAGCTTTGTCTGCAATTAACTAGCAAGTTGATCAATTAGCACAATGAGCCAAGCTGAAAGTAAAATCCAAAACTACTTACAGAGACAAAAAGAGAAACTGGCACTTCAGTGCTTAATTTCTTCCTGCAGAATGTCAAGGAGGCACACACACATGACATAAGAAACCATCTCACTGCCAGGAAGACCTGACCCAAAGCTTCTTACATCTGTATGGATGCAGGGGCCAGAGGCAGGAAGGATAAAGGGCTCAAAATAGACAAGTACTTGGCAAACTGAATACACCCCTCACTGAAAGCCCTCTCCAGACAAATGCCCTGCCCGAAGCATCTTGTTGGAAGCGCCTTTGAATACAGACCTGGCTGGTCTTCAAGGAGTTCATGACCGCATACTGCAGCTTCGCAGCCCAGGAGAGGTAAGTGGGAAAGCCCTTTCCAGAGTCTTACCAAAGAAAGCTTCGTAAATCCCTTCAGTTGGATCAGAAACTTTTGCCCAGAATTTGCCTCCTCAAAGTACTATGACCCTTCAGAGGAAGCGTGGACCATTTTATGCAGGCTCAGAGGACTCCGAGGATTCTAAGGTATCAAAATATGTTCTGACAAGCATCTTCACCAGGGTCCTAGATTTTCCCAATTGAGACTTTTATTTTGGCCTAAGATACTCATCATAACTGGGCATTTAACTGTCTTGTAAGAAGATCCATTCGGATGTCCTAGGGTCAGTTCACAAATTACTCCTTTGCTAATGAAAATAAGTGTTTGAGTGACACAGTAGAAAGACCTTATGGCTAAGCACATTGCTCAAGCTCAGCTTTCACTATCTGGCTGTAATGCATCAAGAGCATCATGGGCCAGTCAAATAGCTCAGCAGATTAAAGGGCCTGCAAGCAGAAGCAGGGGCCAGGGACTCAATCCCAGGGCCAGCCCAGCCCCCAGGACACACTGAGATAGCAATTGAGACTGAGCGTGGTGGCACACACCTGTAATCCAAGCTCTTGGGAGGCTGTCAACAGGTGGATCACTATGAGTCCAATCTAATAGTAAAACCCTGAACACCCTGTAGACCCTTCCCTAAAATACAAAAAAAAAAAAAAAAAAAAAAAAATCATCCTTATACTTAATATTTTTGCTATGCCTCACAGAAGCCTAATACAGTCCATCAAAAGTACATTGTGTCCCATTGTAACACCATCACAGCCATCACTGGTGAGAGTCCCAGTGTGGCAAAGCGCTCTCCACACAGAGCTGATGGGGACTTCCCTGCCAATGGTGGGGACTGACCCAGTACCCAGATCCCTACCTGCTGTTTGCTTGCTTACATCAGTTTCTGGTCAGCTGTAACAAATGGGTTCTTCAGAAGCAGCTATCAAGCTGCTCCTTAATAAGATATATATTAAGCATCGATAACTGCAAAACGAAGGCGAAGGAGGCAACGCATGACTGAGGAAGAATTTCTGTTGCGGTGCAGCAGTGCTGATTACCGAAGGCAGCTCTCTAAGCTGACACAGGCCATGACACTTGTGGCTGATGAGAACAGTCCGCTGGTGGTGCTCTGTCCAGTGGGGAGGCAAACAAACGTGGACAGCACGCTCATGTGCTCAGCAGACTTTGCTCCCTCAAGTCTCGTTCCTTAAAACAGATACAAGACTGGGGGTGTAGCTCAGTGGTATAATGTCTGCCTGGTAAACATGAGGTCCTGAGTTTGATTTCTGGTAGCAAGAAAAGAGAGTGATCCAATACTACAGGTAATCTTAAAAGGATATATCACCTCTGTCCTTCACAGGAAGCTACATGGTATCAGATATAGAATTTAACAGACCCAGGTCCAGTTATTAGCCTTCTGAAAAGTTATGTGACTTTTACCCAGTTGCTTAATCTCTTTATAATTCTATTTATTATCCACAACATAGGGATTTAATAACCCCTAGCCAGGGCAATAATGATGTAATAAGATCTGAAGATGAAATACATTCTAATTACTTTTCTCACACACACCCTTTTTATTCACATTTACCATGTATTTTCATTTGTTTGGATTTTGTATGGATTGCTTCTTTTGAAATACATCATCATAAACTTAAGATTATTCCAGAAAGGTACCTTATATACTCTATCTTCCTAAAAACATCAGACTCTGTGCTTCGTCTTCATGCAGAAGCTACATGAACTACCTAGTTGAATCCCATGAGGAATGCGGTGGATTTTCCACTTCACTGGCTTTGAAGCCACCCAGGGTACAGTTAAGCACTTTTACAGGGATGCCTGGATGGAGCACAAAGGACTGACTGGGGATCTGCAGCTGACACCCATCTCCTTCCCCGTTGGCACATTTCCCCTGCTCTGTTTCTGGCTGCCTTGCACTAAGCAACTTCCCTTCCCCACATCATCTGGCTGAGGTGTCTGCTGTGGAGCCAGACGCTCACGAACCCCCTAAGGCCTTAAGCCATATTAAATTTCCCTCCTTTAAATTGTGGGTATGGAGCATTATATCTTAGCTATAGGAAAACTAATACAAAGCATTTTTTTTTTTGTCTTTTTGAGACAGGGCTATGCAGTTGAGGCTGACCTTGAGCTCACTTTTGTAGCCCAGGCTGATCTCAAACTCACACCAATCATCCTGCCTCAGCCTCCCGAGTGCTGGGATTACAGGCGTGAGCCACCATGCCTGGCTCATACAAAGCATATTTTAAAACTTACAGCCAGTGTCTAACTTTCCAAATGTAAAGTAAAACTCTGATCTTCTTAGATCACAGTACAATCTAAGGAAATAAGTAAGTTAATATAAATGAGTACATTTAATAATCCATAATGCACTGGACAAACAGATAATGCCATTGTTATCACTTTGACAGCCTCTTAAAGGAGTCCCTTGGTCTTCTGTTACATTTAGCACACACTGTAGGATGCGGTTGATCTCTCAGTGTGCCCTGGGGAGAAATGGTGGCAGAAGTGAGGAAAAGGTAGACAAGAAGACAAGAGCGGGGTCGGTGGGGTCTGCTGCCTGCTTGGTAAACAACTCCCAGGACGATACTAGGGACATGTATTTATATGTTCGCAAAGTCAGTGTCATGTGACACAAGGTTGCCTAGAGACTAATAACTGACATTAGCCAAGTGGAATGCTTTTCTCAGGACTGAGGCCTAGTCCTGCTGTCACACATCTGACCAATCTCAGGCCTCAGAGGCTCCCAATAACACACCAGTCAAATAAGTTTTCTGAAGCCAAATCCAAACCACACTCTCCCTGATCAAAACACAACAGCACCGCCCATTTGATTTCAAGTGAAGGTCATGTTCGTTAGTCTGGTGTTCAGAGCCTGCCTACTTATAAAGGTTTACCATCTTTATTCATGAACACAAATGATAAGTGCTCCCAGCAAACTATACAATTTTTTTAAATAATGATTAAATTATAAGTGATCTACATTTTTGTAATAAAGTAACCAAAATAAAACAGCAACAAAAAAATAATAACAGTTAATCTAATGATTTTCTTTTCTCCCTCACTAACCAACCATGAAAAATGACCAGTGTAACTGGCCCTCTGGCCACTCCATCATACTCATCTTTTTTCTTAGAGGAAGACATGGAAGTACATATACAATCAGAGAGGGGTTTAGAAGGTTTGCCCTGTTGTCCTTTTTCTGCTAACAGAAATTTTATATCAAATTAATTACAATGCAGATTTTTCACTTTTCAACGTATCAGTGACAGCTCACATGAAAAACACTTTTATGTGGTTAATTCATTCTCTGCAGCAAGAAATAGTGAAAACAAATTAAAAATTAATGATTTTTCCTTGGACAACCTCAGAGATTCAGAGCACTCCAAAATGTGAGGCCCAGGAACTGCGATCTCCTCGCCTGGAACAAGCACTGTGCAAGCCATAAAGTGCTGGGAATCCAGAGCAGTAATCTCCCTGGAGTCAAGGACACAGAGTGGACTGGCTTGAATTTGGAAAACGGTCTCCCGTATGGTCATAATGACACACGCTTTCTGCTGAGATTCTAACAAGGTTCTCGGGTCAAGAATCTGAGAGTAAAGTCTCCTCATCAACTTGGATGTGAATTAGAAAAACCATGAGGCAAGGAGTAACTGAGATAAAACCATGTTTTTTTTAATTAATAATGGGATGCAAAAAGTAAGCTCACTGTTTAAAGTAATAAGTGCTAAATTATCTTGACTGATCATAGCAGACAGACAAGGAAAGTGATTAACAACATCAAGCCAAGAGTTGGAGGAAAGAGTTTGGAGTCTTTTCTTTTTTTTTATACTGGGAATTGAACTCAGGACCTTGTGCTTGCCAGGCAATTATTTATTCTGCTGAGGTATTTCATCAGCCTCTCTTTCTCTCTCTCTCTCTCTCTCTCTCTCTCTCTCTCTCTCTCTCTCTCTCTCTCTCTCTTTTTTTTGAGTACTTTCTTTTTTATTTTATTAATTTTAATGAGAAAGAAATAACAATGAAACAGTTTCAAAACATTAGGACAGCCACAATAGTTAATACAATGCACACTGTTGTCTTCATAGTAGTTGTACAGAATACAAGATGCAGACATGATAACTTTTCTAAACACTATTAGTAAAAACATTTCTTCTTCCTGAACTGAGAGAAAGTAGTTGTATGTGTAGTAATGCAGTAGTCCATAATAGTAATGAGTTATCAGCACAACTGGCAATTGTCAGAAGTTGTTGACTTGAGCCTTTTATAGCTCAGCATATTAATATGGCTTTACTTGTAATATTTCATAGTTATACTTTTTTGCTGGATGGTTAAGACCCAGTTAAAATAAGACTTGTATAACAATAAATGTAACTTTTGTATCTGACAAGGTCAGTCAAATCCATCCCCTCAGGATTTACTCTGAAACCATGTGCAGTGATTTGTAGAACTGTTGGCAGTGTCAGTCATCCAGATGAGTCACGGCGATTGCTTGACCAGTTTGCTCTCTATGAAAGCTTCAGAGAATGTTTTCTCTCTAGGTGACTCTCCTTAGGCACACTATACATTGTCTATCCATTTCCTCTGTGGCCCCATAATTTCCTTGAACAGAAAACTTGGGGTACTCAAGTACCCCACTGAGTAGGGTACTTTTTTATGAGTTACCTACAATACATGAAAGCAGAATAGTATCAAAGAGGAAATTGAGCACTATAGAATATTTATGAGAAACTCCAGAGCATCCACTAAAAACAGAATGAAAGGATATGGTAAAGAAGAAAAAGGAGAAAAAGAAGAAGAAGGAAAGAAAGAAAGAGAAGAAGAGGAAGAAAGAAGAGGAGGAAGATGAGGAGGAGGAAGAAGGGGGAAGAGGAGGAAGAGGAGGAGGAGATAAAACAGTATCAGGAAATAATTAAAACCACTGCAGGCATGAAGCAGGAAAAGTTGGAAAACTGAAGGAAATTCAGTTAGCAGAAAATTACAGGGATGCTACACATTAAATCAGTGACATAAATTATTGCTTGTATTATTTGTCTAAACATATCAACTAAAAGAGAAACATTACAGTATAAAATTTTAAATGTTTTTGTTAATATACTATAAGTAGAAGAGTAGAGAATGATATACCATGCTAATATTAAACAAAGGAATAATGAATAACTATTAATTTCAGACAAAGAGAACATCAAAACAGGACATTGGATTTGGGAGAGTGAAGGCCTACACTTAGACACACCGAGCATGAGACACTGAGAAGCAGACACTAAATAGGTCTCTGTTGGTCGAGCTCAGGCATCCTCACCAGCCATGCAAAATTTTGTTGCTATATCCAGGATGGTTTTCATACCCACATCTCAAGAACAAAGAGCAAATGTGACAACGTGAAATTGGTCCTTTGCCAAGCAATACAGGGTCCATCTGAGGGCCCACAGCTAACATCACGTGCAGATCACATCCCTGTGGCAGAGCTTTGGCCAAAGTAACTTGATCAGGATAACCACACAGCCTGGCAACAGGGCCTTTCGTTCTACCCAACCTGCAGACTTTAGCATCACCCAAAATAACGACAGACAAAATGACAAGAGAAGCACAAAAAGACAAGGTGGAAAAGTGCCTTCAAAACCACTCAGATCCTCAAATCTCACCCATGAGGAAAACAAAATCCACACAACCAACTTATTTGAATAGACACCATAGGAGAAAAAAAAAAATCAGCAAGGTGCTTAGTTAGCGGGAGAAAAAGATAGTTCCTCCTACCCCTAGCCAAACCGAGCTTGTAGCTTTCCTCCTGGATTCACCTCTCCTTCTATAACGTATGCTCTTTTCATCTCTTACCTAAATTGTGACAATGTATTCAAATTGGCTTCTTTTTTTCCACAATTTTACATTTTTGCTTTATGAAAAAAATCATAGCCAGGCATGGTGGCACATGTAATCCTAGCACTCGAGAACAGACTGGGCTACAAAAGTAAGCTCAAGGTCAGCCTGAACCGCATAGCGAGACTCTGTCTCAAAAACACACACAAAAAAGAAAAAAGTAATAATACAAGAAAAATAACAATAGTTATTACAGCGTGCATGTACCTTTGTCTTCAAAGTAGTTATTCAGAATGCATCTATTCTCTGAACAGAACACAAGTAGCACAAGAATCAATGCTAAGGGTCAACAAATGGCATCAAGAAACTAAAAAGTTTCTTCACAACAAAGCAACAAGCAGAAAAAGTGAGGAGACAGTGTGCAGAGTGGGAAAAACTTTTGCCAGCTATCCCACAGACAGAGGACTAATACTTAAGAATATACAAAGACTTTTTAAAAACTAGCCCCTTCCCAAAGGAAAAGACCCAATCAAAAAGGACAGAACTAAAATAAGTGGACTCTCCTGAGAAGAACTGCAGATTAATCCTTTTGTTGCCAAATTCTAACACCTTAACCTACCCACTGTTCTTCTCAAAAAGTGATATTTCATAAAGGTGAATGAGATGTTGTCAATTTACTGCATAGAACCTATTCCTGAGTAAGAATCCAAATAATAAAGTGCCCAAATAACAAGCTTCCTTGACTACATTTACAGGTGTAAATTTTTAATACTCAATATAAAATCAGTTTATAAGAAGCCGGGCGTGGTGGTGCATGCCTTTAATCCCAGCACTCGGGAGGCTGAGGCAGGCGGATTGGTGCAAGTTCAAGACCAGCCTGGGCTACAAAAGTGAGCTCAAGGCCAGCCTCAACTGTATAGCGAGACCCTGTCTCAAAAAAAAGACAAAAAAAAAAATCAGTTTATAAATAAATTACATATGAGTCTTCATAATTCTTATTGATCCTTCTGTGTAGAATGTTATCCCTTCAAGTCAACATATTAAGCTCTTGCATATCTTTCAAAAAATCAAATATATTTCTCTATTAAAACTTTTCAGGAGGGCCAGCCAAACAACTCAGTGGATTAAAGTGCCTGCAAGCAGGCACAGGGGCAGGTGGTTCAATCCTCCACCACCACCACCACCTGCTGTGCCAGCCCTGCCCCTAGGGCATGCTGAGACAAGGCAATTGAGACTGGGCATGGTGGTGCACACCTGTAATCCCAGTGTGTGGCAGGCTGAAAACAGGAGGATCACTATGAGTTCAGTCTGTATATTGAGACTCTATAGGCCCTCTACTAAGTACACTTAAAAAAAAAAATACTTTCCATCCTTTTTCCCTATAATCTCAGGGGATAGAGCACCCCTTCTACCCTTAAAGAAACTCCACTGTAGATAACTCATATTTTCACCATATCATCTATAATTTATTGACATTTTTATGCAGCTTATGTACATTTACAGAACTTTAAATTTCTTAATGATAGTGGTTACGTCTTATTTAGCATTTATCCCCAGTCAATCATATATTGATCATGCAGTAAGTGATCATTATAAACATACATGCCTGATACATTTTTCCAAATAAATTAATATGCAAACTTCCTTGCCCTCCAAAGTCCCAAGGTTTGATGGGGAAAAGATACATATGTCAAAATTATAATGGAGTACGGTGATGCAGCAGTTGGTTCTTGTGTGTGCTATTACTTCAAAGAGATCCATGGGAAACGCACACAGTGTATCAGCCCTAGATACGGAGCATTTATCTGTGTCTTTTGTGATTTTTTTCTATCATTGCTGCAATTTCCTATTTCTATAGCAACTATAGACTTTGTTTTACCAATCCTCAAAACATGAGTGCAAAACAGAAGTACATAACTCTCTTAGTTGCTTTCTCCTTGCTGGAACAAATTATCCAACACTCTCAGTTTAAGAGTGGTTTATTTTAGCTCATGGTTTGTAGAGGATTTAAAAGCCAGCTGATCCTAGGCAGGGCAGCGCAGTCGGAGATCACAGCACAGGGGAAATGCTTGTAGTGACAGGCAGGAAGCTGGGAGACAGCCTTCCTTTTCACCTTTTGTACTCCATCCAGGCTGCAAGGCTATGGGCTGGTGCCACCAGCACCCAGACGGGTCTCCTCACTTCAGTAAATCTATCACCATACCCAGGGCAGTTCTAATCAGCTGACTAAGCCAGTGTCACACACTGTAGATCCTGTCATCTCCGAAAAGCACACCTATGAGCTCATGAGGCTTCAGGGGACATCTAGATGCAAACCGTAACAAGGACTGAATGCAATATAAAGTCAGCCCAACTCTCTGACAGCAGCTTACTTACAGAGAAATGAATCCCATAAGCAGCACATAAGAAGCGAGCCCTGTACAAGGGAGATGTGTTTTTGTCAGGACTACTATTCTCCAGGTAACAGTGGTCGTGAATTAGAACTCATTTAAGGTTGCCGTTCCTTTTGCTGTTGACAAATTGTCAAGTAGGCTAAGTAAGAGGCTATAAAAAAACATATCAGTTGGAAACTGCATCCCGTGTTTGAAATTCTGAATTGTTCCCTAGGCTTTCGTCATTTTGCCCTATTGGAGTGGGCAGAAGGACTGAGTTAGCAGAAGAATGTAATGAGAGGGAGGAGGATGTGGAGGAAATTGCTCTGGAACTCATGACTTAGATTTCAAAGAGAGAAACTTTCTAAAGCACATGAAACTGGCGCACTCGGTTTGCTCCCTAGCAACTATTGTACTGGAGATGCAATTCGAATGTCTCAGCGTGTTTCACACATTGGGAGTCTCTGTGGAAATACATAATGAGCTCCTACAGGGCAGGTTTATTTGTGCTACTCTTCAGTGCTAAGCCATGCATGAAACTGCATGTCTGCAGCTCTGGAACTGCGTAACAAATTTCAACATTTTAGAGATAAAAACAGTTTGAGGCTCTCCCTAATTAAGCACTACATCAATAATAAAATCAAGCTCCCCAAATTTAAAAATTGAAAGTGACTTCACCAGAATACCCAGGTTGGAAAAAAGACTGTCTGACACTTATGTGGAAAATTGCATATGGCGTGTGGTTATTGATAAGCTCATTTTCAGAAAGAAAGACAGAGTGTCACTCAATCACAGTGTAACTCATTGATGTGAAATTTAATGATTTAACACAGCCAATTTGTTTGATGGCTTATTTTCAATTAACTTAGGACATATTTTAATTTGCCCTGCATTTTTACAGTTCTCTCTTCAAAATCCATTCATAAAAATGAAATAAACACAATGTGCTGAATTTAAAGAAAGATCTGCTTCCATTTTCATTCCTTCCTTTTTTCTATCTTTCTTAGCTCTTGTAATGACATTAAGCGAAGAGGCACTGCCATCTACTGGCATGCAGAAAATATTCCTGAATCCAAGCACTGGATATGGTAATAGCTTTGTGCAGGACATGCCCTAAGACAAAAAGAAAAGATAGAAAAGGGTGGGGTGACTGTGATAGTTAAACCATTTGAAACTGAATCCTACTAATCCATCTACTCATTAAGGCACTCATTTCAACAAAACTGCATGGAGGATGCAACTGTTCTGCCAAGCGCGGAGACAAACCCACAGGACACAGACACCACTGCCTCACAGGAGCAGAGAAAAAAAGCACTTCATTTCTCTCCTCCCTCTTCCCATGCCCTGTCAATAGTATGTGAATATATTTTTATAGCATGCACTTCAGTTAATGGATTGAGCCTCTGAGGATAATTTCTGGAAAAGATTAAATATTTACAGGCTACGCTGCCAGCGAAAATTCCCAGGAGGAGACCGGAAGCACACAAATCTTGTAAATACCTCTTTCTTCATGCATTCAAAATTCAGGCTATTTATTTTAATATGTTAATAATCCTTTTACATATTACTGTTCACAAAAGAATAAAGTAAATACAGAAAAATAGTCCTGTTGAGTGTGTTCCTTAATAGGAATCACAATATAGGAATATTGAACATGCAGATAATTGAATTTACAACATTAATACTGATTCAAGCATCAAGAATTTTAATATAAATCCCAAGGATACTACCAAGTCTGTCTTCATAACTATGCTACTCAGTATCAAACCAGGGGCTAAGGACTTGGCTCAGCAGTAGAATGCTTGCCTAGCAAGCTGGAAACCCTAGGTTCAGTTCTTGGCACCAAAAACAACAAAAACCTCCACTAAAAGACAATTCAACCAAAAAACACAGTAAAATAAAAAAAGACCAAAAACAAACAAGGCAACTAACCATCAAACCATACATTCACATACATATTGATAAAGCCTAAAATACCATAACCACGAAGGTTCGTAAACTCATCAAATATCCAATCAAAGTGAAAGGTGGGTTTCAGGGAAAAGGAGTAGAAAACGGAGAATGAATAATCCACAGATGTAAGGTCAGCAAAAAGAGTGTGCTGTGTGTAGAACACTGTGCCTCTTGTTAACTGTACTGTTCGTTTGTTAACTATACTGTTAAGAAACTCTTTAAAAGGCAAAGTTAATCAAAGCTCTCTAGAGAAATAGAACCCTTTTCTAGAATGTTCTTTCCCCTGATTTATGATATCACTCACTTATTCTCATTATTCTGGTTTTAGCTCAAGCATCACTTTTGTCAGAAAGTATTCCTCGATTGCCCATCTTAGAATTGTGCTCCTGTGGCTGGTTACTCTTTCACACTGCAGATTCCACACTTTAGGTGACTTAATATAATCTTACTTACTTGCTTCTTTAAGGTTTCACATTTATGTCTTAAACAAATATCCTAAAGAAAGTCATTATCTCTTCTTACCACTGTATCTGCAAAGTGCGACACAGTGTCTTGTATATATTATAGATGTCATATACATATTTAAATAATTGATTAAAAATATTTTACATAAATACGAAAGACACCCATGTCACGAATCATGTGAGCTCTAACTTGATGCTAAATAAAAACTAAGATAGTGGAGAACAAACAAGTCTGCAGTCTACATATAGCCTGTCACCTGCTTGTGTGTTGAAACGCAGCCATGTCCACGTGCTAATGTGTTCTGTATGCCTCCAGAAATAGAGTTGAGTAGTTGTAACAGAGTCTTGTCCAGAAAGCCTGAAAGCTTTCCTCTTTGTCCTTTATGGAGGCACCAGAACACCTACAGTGTTACTTCCACACCCTGTAGCTGAGACCCATGGCAGTATATATGCAATTCATCTTTCTCTTCCTTCAGGTTCTGTTCCCTACCTTCTTGCATACCACTATGCCTCAGGATTAGAATAAGCTTTTTAATAGTTTACATCTCATACACTGAACTAGGCATCTTTAAACTTCTCTCATCCTTACTCTATAGGTAAATGAGCAATCCTACATATATATTCTGTAATTTGTGACAATATTCTGTTTAAGTTACATCTTCCGACACACTACCACTCCTCATATTTCTTATACACTTTGAAAATGGTGCCATTTCATTCATTATTAATGTGTCTTTCCTGCTGATTTTTTTTTTCTTTTGTTTCTTTGTTCTAGACAGGTCTCACAATGCAGGTTAGAGTAATCTCGAACCCACTTGGTCCAGACTGGCCTTGAAATTGCCACGAGCCTCCTACTTCCACCTGGTGAGTCCTGGGATTACAAGCCTGCACCACCCAGCACAGCTTGAAATTTATTAAAATGTTATTCCCACCAGGCACAAAGATCCATCGCCCTAAAATAATTAGTTTCTTTTCCATGCAGTTCATAATGTTTAAGCTTTCAGACCATAGTCATACCTGGTCAGTCACTGGAACTGTAACTTACATGACTGGTGCCTTCCAAAGTTCTTGAAATAAACTCAAAGAAAAGATATTACTCAACCAGGCATGAGGTGTCAGTGACCTAAAATGAAGTTGTATGCTTTTGCCATCTTTCCTCACACTTGGAGATCGGGGGCCATGGAAACCATAATGTGTCTGCCAGGAAAGCCTTAAGTATTCCACAGGACTCCTAACTTTGTCGCCGTCTCAGCTTTTAGGAAGTGATAATTTCTTTATTTCATTTAATAGCATATCAAATATACACTGATAACAAGTTTGTAAGAGGCTGCCAAGTCACAAAGGAAAAGAAACTGAATGAGCAGAGGACAGCTGCGCAGCCCTGCACCTTACTTCTTTTGCAATATTTAGTTACACCCTTGCTTTTGAGCACAGCATGAAAGTCAGAAGGCTAGTGGTGCCAAAACTAAACAAAAAACTCACTGGATGCAGCAGGTAAGAGCGGAGACACACAGCAGGAGGATATGAGCATTTTCATGCGCATTTATCTTGGGTATCTTTTACTCACAGTATGATACTTTGGTTGGTTGGTTGGTTGGTTGGTTGGTTTTTTATGTGTTTAGCACAGGGTTACAGGCACATGCCACCATGCCCAGCCTCAATTGCTATCTCAGTGAGCCCCAGGGGCAGGGCCGGCTCAGCAGGCCTGGGGATTGAACTCTCAGCCCCTGCGCCTGCTTGAAGGTGCTTTAATCTGCTGAGCTATTTGGCTGGCCCTGAGAGGTTTTTTTTCATTGTTTTGTTTTGTTTTTGTTTTTGTTTAAAGAATTTTTTTAATTTTATTTATTTATTTTGTTTCAGAACCTTTGTTTCTTTATTCACTCATCTTTATGGCCGGCTCAGCCCACCCCGAGGGCAGGGCTGGTGCAGCATGTGGTGCCAGGGATCAAACTGCCGTCCCTAAAGCTTTCCCAAGCTTTCCCAAGCAGGCGCTTTAGACCACTGAGCCATCCCGCCGGGCCCCTTGAGAGTTTTAATAGCTTAGAAACCTGCAAAATCTAAAGTAAAGAGCTAAACTAAAATGAAAATAGCATCCTTACCTGAGTTTTTTAAGTTTTAGTGTGACTTATAGCAAAGTTATTAATGACTTCCAATTTATAGACTCAAAGTCAAATTAAATCAAATCAAAAGCCCAAGAAAGCAAACTTAAAACAAAAGCAAGTAAACTGGGCATAGTGGCACATTCCTGTGACCCCAGCATGCTGGAGATTGAGGCTGGAGGGTCACTGCAAGGTAGAGGCCAGCCTAGACTACACAGGGAGTTCCTCCTCAAACGCAAAACAAAACAAGCACAAACAAGTTAACTACAAAGCACCTACCTGAGCCATCAAGTATGCCTACTTTAACAATGTGTGTAATAAATCATTATAAGTATCAAGAATGGAGAATAAAAAATTCCCTTCTATCAAAGTAAGATATTACTTTATTATTAAGAATCAAGTCATCTACTCTAGGGAATAGGAAAACAAAAAATGAAAGGACAACTGTACAAGGTTCAACCCCAGACATCCTGTTCACCAAAGGCAAATCAAGGGGACAATGAGATAGAACAATCTGAAAGCTACCCCCTGGACTCTGAACCTGTTACAACAGAGCCAATGAATGAGGATTTAGAAAAACCAAAACAGAAGGGCTGGCCAGATAGCTCAATGGGCTAACGCTCTTGTTTAGTCAGAGCGCAGCAGCCAGGGTTCAATCCCTGTAGTGCCATGCTGGCCCTGCCCCCTGGGGTGGCTGAAATGGGATTGAGACTGGGCATGGTGACATACACTTGTAATCCCAGCAGTTGGGAGGCGGAAAACAGGAGAATCATTATGAGTCCAATCTATGTAGTGAGACCTTGTACACACTGTAAACCCTGTTCCAAATACGTAAAAAAATAATTGTTTTAATTAAAAAAGAAAAATCAAAACAGAGCTGGGCATGGTGGCACATGTCTGTCATTCCAGCACTTGGGAGGCTGAAGCAAAAGGATCAGTGCAAGTTGGAGACCAGACCGGGCTACAAAGCAAGTTTAAGGCCAGCCTGAACTGCATAGCAAGACCATCTCAAAAAAGATGATGATGATGATCATCATCATAATAGTCATAAATACATAAATAAGATAGATCAATCAGAAATAATTTCTACGATAAGAACAGAGATGATGACCATAATAAGATGCATGCTTAAAGACTCTAAAGCTGATATAGACAAAAGTAAAACTGGATAGTTTAAGAAAATGATGGAAACCATGAATGCGAACACAGGAAAGAAACAGAATCTATAAAATAGATTCAAACATATCAGGAAATTAAAATTTTCATTGAAAGTACACATAACAGTGAGGCAATACGAGGATATATAGAACACAGGATGTGAATAGAAATTATGGAAAGAAATATTTCTCTTTTTTATGTTTTAAAAAGAACAGAAAATGGTTTAAAAAAGAAAAAAGCATTTGAAACAATGCATAATTTCACTAAACAAAATAATAGGAATTCAACAATAACTGTATTATAAAACATTTTCTTCAGATTAGTTGTTAGATTACTAAATATAAATATGCAAAATTGGTAATAAAAACGTTGTAACAAATTTAAAAAAAGAAAACATTTAATCACTAGCTGGTCCTTTCAACAGACCAGCAGAAATCAGCAATACAATTACCCAAGCTATCTTCTGTATATACATAAATACTATATCTTCTTCCTTCTTTCATCATTTCCCTAATTTCAAATTTTTCCTTCCTTTTTTCTTTTTGTCTTTTTGAGACAGGGCCTCACTATGCAGTTCAGGCTGGCCTTGAGCTCACTTTTGTAGCCCAGGCTGGTCTCGAACTCGCACCGATCCTCCTGCTTCAGCCTCCAGAGTGCTGGGATTACAAGCGTGTGCCACCATGCCCAGCTCCTTCCTTTTTTCTTACAAATACTTTTTAGAAGACTAAAGTAAAGGGCCAGGGAGATAGCTCAGCAGACTAAGCACCTGCTTTAGCAAGCACAGGGACCAGGGTTCGATCCCAGGTCCCACATGCTGTGTGCTGGTCCCACCCCTGGGCATGCTGAGCCAGTGACTGAGTCCAGCTGGGTTGGTACACACCTGTAATCTCAGAGCTGGGGAGGCTGAAAACAGGAGGATCACTATGAGTCTGAGCTGCACAGTGAGACCCAGTACCAAATATGCAAAATGAAAAAAAAGAATAAAAACTGATCAGAGTCCATATAAAAGGAGATAGAGGAAATTACACTTACATTTTGAAAACCTGCTTGCAGCTGTCATAGCAGAAAAAATTTTTAAGGTAAGGAAAAAAATTGGCGTACAGAGAAGTGAAACAGATAAAACTCTGAAGAGCCATGATGAAAAGTGATCTACAGCAAGGTGTGCAATGTCAAGACTCTAGAACTTCAAAGCAAGAAGAGAACATCAAAAGCTATTAGAAAATAGAAACAAATTATTTATCCAAGAAAGGCCATAAAAAGTACAGCACAAGCTCTAAGGTCAACAGGATGAGTCCACTAGGCAAGGAAAAGAAAGAGGGCAGGAAGGAGAGCCAGCCACATATGACAGGAACACCTCGAAAAGCAGGTGTTGCTATTCCCTTTGCAAACAAAGTGGATTTATCTTTACAGTAGTATTACTATTATTATTACTATTATTATTCACAAGTGCAGTAGAATAGAATCACTTGTTACCATTATGAGGCAGATATGAAGCAGTATATCAGTTATCAGCATTACAAATATTAATATTACAAATATGTATTCTAAATGTTTAAGAATTTTTAGAGAACTTTAAAAATAGGTATATGAAATAATATAGAATTTTTAAAATAATACAAGATAGGAATTCAACAATGGTTATTACATTGTACATTTTCAGCCTCCCAAATGCTGAGATTACAGGCACACACCACCACACCCAGTCTCAATCACTGATCCTACATACCTCTTGGGGCAGGGTGGACACTGCATGAGGGAGACTGAACCTTGGTCCTTGTGTCTGCGTAAGCAGGCACTTTAATCTGCTGAGCTATCTGGCCATCCCCAAAATAAAAATTTTGAGCATTAACCGCACCCTTCAAAAAAACCAACAGACTGTAACAATACAGGTTCTCTATGTCCTGAGTCCTCTCTGACCTTGAAGGGCTAGAGCCAAAATATTGGCTCTCCTTGTAGCCCTTCTTTTTCTCTAATATTTTAGTCTGCACTCTTAAGTTATCAACCTTCCAGAAGACAAGCTTAATATTATTTCCTATAATACAGGCACTTGAGCTTACCATCATTATCTTTCTGAAAATCAAATGCCCTAAACCTAACATGGAACCAGTATTTTCCATCAATCATTGATATTAAAGGAAAGCAGTATTAATATGCTGAGCTATAAAAGGCTCAGGTCAATAGCTTCTGACACTGCCAGTTCTGTGTATAACCCACTACTTTTATGGACTATTGGACATATACATATACAGCTTTTATGGACTATTGGACATATACATATACAGCTACTTGCTCTTTGCTCAATGAGAAGACTTGCACTAATAGTGTTTAGACAATATATCATACCTGCACTGGAACTCTGAACAATTACTACGAACACAACAATATGCAATGTATTAATTGTATCTGTCCTACTAACCTGTTATGAAACTGTCACGTTGCTATTTCTTTCTCATTAATATTAATTAAAAATAAAATAAAAATAAACAAAAAACTGAATAGAAATTAATAGCACAACCACACTAGATATGTTGTGTATATACAAACATGGTTGTCCCCTTTCTGCTTTCCTTGGTTTTCTCCTTTCCCTCATCCTAATTGTTCTTTCCTTTTGAGCACTTTATTTCCCTTTTACTATATTTACTGTACTTTTCAGATTCTATTTATTTTTCCAGGTTTTTACACTAGGGAAACAATATGATGCTTCCACATGCAAGCCTGATTTCACTTATGAGTATAGCCTCTAATTGCATTCATTCACCAATGAAAGCCCTGAGTTTGTCTTTCTTTATTGCTGAGTAATATTCCATTACAGAGAAATAACACCTTTTTAGCCATTTCTCCGTTGAGGGGCATTTGAATTGTTTCCAAGATTTAGCTATAAGCCGGGCGTGGTGGCTCACGCCTGTAATCCCAGCACTCGGGAGGCTGAGGCAGGATGATTGGTGCGAGTTTGAGACCAGCCTGGCCTACAAAAGTGAGCTCAAGGCCAGCCTCAACTGCATAGTGAGACCCTGTCTCAAAAAGACAAAAAGGAAAAAAAAAAGATTTAGCTATGACAAAATGTGCAGTTATAAACATAAATGCACATATTGCTGTGGCATGGTGTTTTTAATTCCTCTAGGAAAATACTCAGAATAGGATATAGCTGGGTCAAATGGGATTTTTAATCCTAGTTTTTTGAAGAATCTCCACACTGTTTTCCACAGTGGTTGTACCAGGCTACATACCTACCAACAGTGGAGAAGGTTCCTTTTTGCCCAAAGCCTTTCCAGCACTTGTTATTAGTTGATTTCTTGATGATAGCCATGCTTTCTGGAGTGAGATGGAATCTCGGTGCTGTTTTAATTTGTATTTCCTGAATGTTCAATGCTGTTAAACACTGTTTCTTATATTTATTGGCCATTTATAATTCTTTATCTGAAAAGTGTGTAGTTATCTCAGATGCCCATTTTTGCATTGGGTTTTTTAATTTTGGAGTCCTACTTCTTTTTAGTTCTTTACATATTCTAGATAAAAGTCCTGCCAATGTGGATTTCAAGCAATGACTGGTTAAGAGAGACTAAGTAGGTCACTACATCCTTGTTAAAGGGAATAATCCAAGAGGTAGAAATAACAATTATAAATATATGTATAAAAATATCAGTGCACTTAAAGATATAAAACAAATATTAATGGGCATGAAAAATCGCACAAGCACTAGTACCCTTGTATTAAGGGAAATTAATACCCTACTGTCACAAATAGATCGGCTACATTAAAAATCAACCATCAACTATTAGAATTGAACAAAAATTTTGAATGAATGGACTTAGTAGATATCTACAAAGGATTCCACCTTACAATATGAGAATATGCATTCTTCTTAGCTTCACAGGGGATGATCTCCAAAGCAGACCACATACAAGTTCATAGAATATGTTTAAGTCAATGAAAGGAATTGAAATTATCCCATACATATCGTCAGACAATAGTGAAGTGAAATTGTATCAAAGGAAACACAAAAATTTCATAAGCACATAGGAATTAAATAACATCCTTTTGAAAAACCAATTGGTCACACATAAAATTAAAGAACAAATGAAAATATTTCTACGATTAAAAAATAATCCCATTATAGCATACTAGCACGTATGTAACACAAGGAAGGCAATGCTATAAGAGAAATTTAGTGGTGAATATACATTCATGAAAATAGGAGCTCACATAAACAACCTAATAGATCTTGCTTCTAGAAAAAAAAAGAGCAAGTAAGGCTGAAAGTTCATACAAAGAAGAAAATTATAATGATCAGAGCAAAAATTATTTCAGTGAACACTAAGGAAATAGTACAAATGATCAATGAATCAAAGAGTTGGTTCTTTGAAAGATTATTAAAGTTGATAATCCTTCACCAACCTTATTGAAAAAATGGAATACTCAAAATACCTGAAACAGAGAATGAAAATGGTGAAATCATGACAGATGCTGTAGAAATCCAGATCTATATTTACTCAAAGAATTTATATTTCAATAAGATAGAAAATGCAGATGAAATGGGCAATGCTTAGATACATATGAATTACCAAAGCTCAATAAAAAAGATATGGAAATTTTAAATAATGCAATTATCAGTCAACAAAATTGAAGTTGCAATTGAAAATCTACTTACAAAAAAGTCCAAAAAAGAAAAAAGAAAGTAATGTTGATTTAAAAGTGTTAATGTTTAATTGTTTGATCAATCTTATATACATATATGTATTAATTTAAACTGATCTGATGATGAAAATATGTAATATAACCATTGTTAAATTTAAACAATAAAAATATTAAATTCAAAAAATAAATAAATAAATACACGGACGTGTCCTATTAAAAAAAAAAAAAAAAAAGTCCAAGCCTTGATGCATCCACTGATGAGTTCTGCAGGAAATTTGGAGAACATCTAATACCAGTACATCTCCAATTCATCAATGAAACTGAAAGGAAAGCAATATCCCAGATTCATTCCTGGAAGTATTACCATGATTCCAACACCAGAGAAGAATCCAACCAAAAAAAAAAACTACAAGCCAATCTTCCTAATGAACATAAATGCAAAAATTCTCAATAAGATAATGGCAAAGATCAAGTAGGAAATCATCAAGACTATATATCATGAGCACATATGATTCATCCCAAAGATGAAGAGATGGTTTAACACATAAAAACTAACACATACAATACACCACCTTAACAGTGCCAAGGACAAGACAACATATGATCATTTCAATAGATGCAGAAAAAATATTCAGTGAAGTCCAGTACTCACTCATGATATATATAAAAAAGAAAAATAACCTGTGGACAACTTGAAATATGGTCTTTGTCTCAATGTGATAAAAGTTACCTATGACAAAGCAACAGCCAGAAACACGATAAATGGGTAAAAACTGAAAGCTTTTACTCTACAGTCATGAAATAAGACAAGAATATCCACTGTCACAGTTCTTATTCCATATAGTTTTAGAAACATTAGCCAGAACAATTACATAAGAGAAAGAAGTAAAGATAGGAAGGAAGAAGTTGAATTATCATTATTCACAGATGACATGATACTATCTACAGAGAAGACCCCAAAAAGTCCACCAAAAGACTTGCAGAGTTAATAACCAAATTCAGTAGCATAGCCAGATACAAAGTCAACACTTAGGGGCCAGCAAGATGGCTCAGCGGTCAAAAATGCCTGCTTAGGCAAGCTTAGGCAATGACAGCGACCACAGTTCAACCCCTGGCACCACATGCTACACCAGCCCCACCCCCAGGCAGGCTGAGTTGGCCATAATATATATATAAAGAAAAAAGCAAAGTCAACAGTTAAACAGTCTTCCTGTTCAGAAATAACAAACTCACTGAGCGATAAATTAGGGAAACAACAGCTTTAACAATAACATTGAAAAATGGAAATACTTAGGAAAGGCCTCTACATTGAAAGCTATAATACTCTGAAAAAGATTAATGAGAATATCAGAAAATGGAAAGATAAACCTTGTTTATGGGTAGGAAGAACCAAAAGAGTGAAAATGGCCATATTTCTGAGATTGTTACACAGATTTAATGTAATCTCAATCAAAATCCCAATAGCATAACTCACAGAATTACAGCAAATAATCCTAAAACTGATTTGAAACCAAAAAAAAGATGTAGAATATCAAGGAAATTCTGGGCTACCAAGGCAAGACAGGAGCTTTACAATCCCTGAATTTAAGTTACATTACAAAAACAATGTGGTGTTGGCAGGAAACAAAGAAATCGGAGTATCAGTAGAACAGATTAGAAGATACAGAATCAACTTGTGGGATATAATTACTCACCTTATCTTTGACAAAGCAGCCAAAAACCCTCACTGGAAGAAAGATAACCTCTTTTCTAAATGGTGCTGGGAAAACTAGCTTTCCATATACTGAAGATTAAAAGTAGTTCCACATTTTTCACTATGCACTAAACTAGAATCAAAATGGACTAAAAGTCTAAATATTAACAGAGAAACACTAAGTCTGTTGGGAGAAGAGGTAGAATGCCTAAAGCCTTGCTGCATAGGCACTGTCACAGTGCATCAACAACTGACATCTCATCTTATTAGAAAGCTTGTGCCCAGAAGGAGAAACCACCCACAGAATGAACGGACAATTCATGTTGTCCAGAAAAACATTGGCAGGTGTTCCTTGAGTAGGACTACTATCTAAGAACACATAAAGAACTCAAAAGATCAGGCCCACCACAGTTTAAGGCCCACTCCAAAAAATGGGCACCAGAAACAAATGGACTCTTCTTGGATGAAGAAAAACCAATACCAAATAATATATTTTAAGAAGTTCAACATCGCTGGTAATTCCAAAAATATAAATTAAAACAGCACTGACATTCCAACTTACCCAAGAAAGAATAGCTATCACCAAATAATCACCAATAACAAATGCTACAGGGGATGTGGGGGGAAAGGAACCCTTCGCCGCTGCTGGTGGAAGTGCAGACCGGTGCAACCACTGTGGAAATCAGTGTGGAGATTTTTGAAAAACCTAGGACCCAAGGTTCCATTTTATTTTCTTTCTTAGTATCTTCCCCCCAAATTAAAAGCTTCATCCCACAATGATATATGCACACCTTCGTATACAGGGGTACAATTTGCTATAACCAAACCCTAGAAACAGCCCAAATGGCCACAAACTGGTGAATAGACAAAGAAGACATAGTTTCTTTTTTTATACAGTGGAGTATTATTCTGCCATAAAGGATACATTTGTGGCATTTCTATGTAAATGGATTCATCTGAGACCATCAGGTGGTCTCTTGAGTGAAATAAACTCAACACATAAATATCATATTGTCTCTCTGGTGTGAGACACCAAAAGTATAAATAGGAACAAAAATGCGTAAGAGCTATTGTGAAATAAGGAGGAAATGCTTGAACTGGAGGGGGAAATGGGAGTGAGGAGGGTGAGAAGAAGGGAAAAGTTTAGAAAAGAAGGATAAAATGAAAGCAAAGTTTTGTAGCTAAGGAAGGGAAGAGGTATTAAAGGGAGGATCAGGGAATGGGAAAAAAGAATCAAGTCATATCTCAGGTACAAATTCCATGATGAATGTGGTCATTATATATACACCTATAATGTATGAATAAAAATCATTTCCTTAAAAAATTATTAAACAAATCAGAAATGTATGGATACAAAAGATACTCAAGAGAACTTAGTGAAAGCTCACTATGTGGCCCCAGATGAGTAGGAGGGTGCAGGAGGATGGAATCCTTTGTAAATAGATCAGCTGGAAATGTGATCCTTTGCCAACAAATTAGAGACAACATTTTTCTCCAGATTCTTTTCTCCACTTCTGTAGAAAAGTGAGAACTGATATTCAGAGCCATTGATAAGCAGAAGCCAGAAAAACATAAGGGCTATAACAAGAGCAAGAATCTGCCATGAAAGAGTAGGGAGGCAGAGGGAGTCTCTCTGGGAAAATGAGATTTGAGGTGAGACGCAGGAGACAAAGCAGGAACAGGCAGAGACCACAGCAACTGTGAGTACCCTATGGCAGACAAAGAAGTTTGCTGTAAAAATATTTTCATGGGGCCACTGAGATAGCTTAGCAGACTAAAGCACCTGCTTAGGCAAGCTTAGGCAAGCACAGGGACCACAGTCCAATCCCCGGCACCACATGCCATGCCAGCCCCGCCCCCAGGGCAGGCTGAGCCAGCCAGATTCTGGGCATGGTGAGGCAAGTCGCAAGCCTGTAATCCCAGCAAACGGGAGGCTGAAAGCAGGAAGATCACCATGAGTCTGAGCTGCTTAGTGAGATCCTGCAACAACCAAATACATTTTAAAAAAGAAAAAAAAAGAAAAAAACTTTCACTTATAGAATGCTAATGGTGAAGGAGAAAATGGTATGAGAATGGAGTTTGTTCGTTTCAGGGTGGGGGGGGTTGCATTTTGCATGTGCAAATGCCTTTAATTTCAAAGCGTTCAGTATTAATGCAATTGTGCAACCCTGCAAATAGGCATATTTTGATGGGAAATTTTTATAAAAGTCTTATTAGATGGCCTAAAGCCATGCCTTTTAATGTGCAGCATCCATGTGAAAAAGCATAGAATATAAAGTGCCTGGGACAGGGGGCAGGGAGAGGGAGTAAAAAGTATGGGAGGGAAGGACAGTGACCCTGACTTTTCTTACATCCCCATAAAGAGAACTCCATCCTCATGCCCTGTGCTTGGAATGCCCGTCTCCAAATAACATTGTTAAGGTCAAGTCTTTAACATGCATCTAAGGAAACAAAATTAAATCCATCACAGGAGACAAAAATAGAGGTGACGAGCACCCATTGGCTTTGTTTTCCCAGCATCCATTTCCCCCTCTTTGAAATAATGCCTTGAAGTACTTTAGGAATCAGTCTTTCCTTCCCCTGCCCTGTGATCTGGCTGGGACTGGTCCCCTTGCCCCCGAACTGCCTCTGGCTGCTCTTGAGTGAGAAGAGTGATGATGGCTTCGCATCTAGCACTCCGGTCCAGGTGCCTACATAACCAAGCCAGGCTGCAAGAGAGCCCTGCCTTAGATTTCTACTAGCGAAAATAAGTGAAGAGTCATTCTGGGGGAAGGGAAAGCTGAACAAAAACTGCAGTTAGGATGACAGGAGGGAGGCCCTGATAAATGGGTTTCTAAAGTGGATCTAACTGGTTTTCCTAAAGGAATAATTAGAAATAATGAAGAGAAACATGTCAAGTTATGGGGGGTATTAGTACATGTTTGCAGGGCACGTTTATATTTACCTAGGGAGTAGGTACATGTACTTCATGTGTCTTCTTTTTACCCCTCCTCTCCCCACCCACCTCCGTCCCTTTGTCTCTAGATCGATTTTCCTCACTTCCCTTGTTTTTAATTCATGCTGTGACATAAAATGAGTACTTGTGAATGCCTGGTCCGTGTGCATGACGTTGCTTAAATATCTTTACGTTCCCCTCACTCACTCCTAGGTCTGTTGGTTACCTTTCCATTTGTAAGTGACCTATGTCCTTTCCTAAATTGTTATATTGCTCTTTATTTGCACCTTGGATTACTTAAACAGGAGAAGTCATATAGTGTCTAAGGTCAGTAGGTATTTCTTTTCTTTTTTTTTTTAATGTATTTAGTACAGGGTCTACAGGGTCTCACTACACAGACTGGACTCCCAGTGATTCTCCTGTTTTCAGCCCCCAAGAGCTGGGATGACAGGTGTGTGCCACAGTGCCAAGTCTCATTTGTAGTCCCAGTGTGCCCCGGGGGCAGGGCTGGCACAGCACGCCAGGGAAACACTGTTTTCAAAGTGAGTTCTTTTTCCTGTGAATGCCTCATCTCTCCTTTATGAACGAGCATTACTCCAGTGTGTGTAAGCATCACACGTTTATCCATTCATCATTGCGAGGACATGACAGTTAGGCCTGTGCTTTATGATACAAGGAAGTAAATGGCACAAGAAAAAACCTTTCAATTTATAAATAAGGAAAACGATAAACTCGTGATTATACTTACTAATTTAAGACATTTTGATATTCTTGAGTGGTTATTTCAGGAAAACAACTGGATATATGAATGTGAATCTTAGGAGATAAGGGCTGAGAATACAGGGATGGAAATCAGACCACATGTGGAGCGAGTCTGAGCAAGGAACTCAAGAACGTGCAGACCGAGCCTCACACCCCTGCAGGCAGCAGACGGAAAAGGAAGGGGACGAGAAAAGTAAGAGATCTGAACTGTCACTTGCTTTACAATCTTTTTGTAAATTTTACATCAACAACAATCTTAACTGGTGCGTAGTTAAAAATGCTAAGTGCAGTCTTTGTATTTAAAGCAGCATCTACAATCTCTTGGGACTATCAAAGCAAATTCCAATGTGAAGATACTATGCCATTATTATGATGAAAACTGAATTTTCTGAAAAAGTCTATTCGTTTGCACTGGAGAAAGGATTTCGGTGGCCATGTGATTATGCTGCTAGGAGAATCCAGGTCTTTCCAGCACTCACACTAATTTCTGTTCATTTTGGGCACTCCGAGGGAAGCCAACAGGGCTGTCACAGGACGGTGCCAGCCTAGTGAGGGAAGCGTCTGCCACTTGTCACGTTTCCTTTGCCGCTTTTCATGTACAGCTTTCAGCATGAACCAACTGTTCTGAGAACTTGACAAAATGAACAAAATATGTAAAGTGTCACAAGAGTGATTCAATTTAAAAACAATATAATTATTTATAGCATTGTACAACAAAATTGTTAGTTTGTATCTAGTGACTCCTCATAATTTCATGTTTTATAATGAGAAAATAAACAACATAGTGAATTAACCAAGTGGTAGGCACTTAGTAGAAGCATAGTTTGCTGTCCCATAGAAAGTATCCTTTGATTTATCAGTACGTTTTAGATAGGCACAATGCTGCTATGCGTCCCAGGGAAACTCCATCTGGCATGGTGTGTTGCACTTCGTCTTTTTATCCCACTGCAACTACTCTTGCCTCATTTATGAATAATTTATTTCCTTTTTCTACTCTGTCTTTTTCTTGTCCCTTTATTTCTTCTCCCTGACCCCTCCTTTGTTCCCCTTTGCCATTGAACTTTTTTCCTGCCTCAGGTTTATTTGTACAAAGAGCACAGGAGGTCGCCAGCCCCCCATAGATGGCGGCACAGGGGTCACACCAGCCCTTCTGTGTGCTAAGAGGCTTTCACTGTGGAGACTTCCCAGGGCCCTGGGCACCTTTGGGAGCCTGGGCCTTGGCTGGTGCCTAGGCCTTTGGCCGGCAAGGCCTGTGACCCTTGGCAAGGCGGGCTCCGACACCCTTCCCAAGCTTGGGGTGGACAACACAGGCAAGGTGAGCGAGCCTGCGGCTCACTCCCCTGGGATATCTTGGGCTTGACAAGGGCCTTGATAGTCTCGGCGTGTGCACTCACGGCCTTGGCACTGTTTGCTTGCATCCTCTTGAAGCCCTTCTTGTGCTTCTTGGCAAAACACATGTTCCTAAGGAACTTGCGATCTACCCCCTTCAGAGACTCAGATCTTTGTGGCTGAGGTTTCTTGATGCCATTTCTGTGCCATTTTGGGGGCTCGTTGAGCATAGTGTGGTTCTCGGACTTGGCCATAACTACACTGTAAACCACAGCTGACAAGCAACTGGAACCAGAAGAAGAAAACACACCACTGAACATTTTTCCCCCACTTTCCAATACCCATCATACATATGGAACCTTATCTACACTTTCAGTTTCTCACACCAAAGAAATGATGTGGTACTTACACCATATATCCAGTGCCTTTCACTAAAAAGTAAGCACTCCATTGTATAAAATAATCCACATCTTCTTGATACATTCACCAGGTGATGGACATTTGGGCTGTTGACAGTTATGATTGCTCTCGGCGTAGCTACTCACATCAGAGAAAAAGAACTTTCTCGCGTCATCTGTACCTACGAGACCTGTCCTCAGACCACCCGTGTATGACTTCGGGAAGGCCAAAGCCTCTTCCCTTGCTCTAGCAAACACTGAGAGCAAGCTTACTACATCCCTTCACACTCTACATTCCGCCGCAACTTTAGTGCAGTCTGTGAACGGTACAGCACTGCGGCCGCCATGGGCTAAGGCAGGAATGCCCAGAGGTCTCTAACTTAGCCCCCATTTAGGCTCGCTGCCATAATTCGCAGTGCATCAGTTCCCAACCTGTCTTTCCACTCACTCCTCGTATCCCTGGACAACCTGCCTTCTAGGAACGCTGGGAAGTTTCTTATAAACTGTCAAGCCCTACCAGCATTCTCAAATGTTTCACTTACTTAAAAAATAAATAAATAAAAAATTTTCTACAGCTCTCCCAAGTAGAAACTATTTTTAAACATTCTAGTAGCAATAGTTTCAAATAGCTAACTTTTTTTGCTTTCAATGTATAGTATACCATAAATTTATTTCATTAATAAAAATTACATAAATGTATTTTTTAATTATTAGTCATCCTACAAAGTAGGTAATTTTAATCCACATTTTTATAGATATTAAATGGAAAAATAGAGAAATTAAGTGTGTCAGTGTCATGGGAGCATAGAGGGATGAAGCGAGTGCTGGTGGGGTCCTCTGAGGTCATGTTCCCACCTCAGGCAGCCCAAGGGTCAGAAGCAGCTCTGGAGCAGTCATTGTTGCACTCCACAGAGGTCCTTCCACTTACCAGTACCCTGGACAGTTAACCCTAGTAGTTTTATTACCTACGTTGGTGACTTCCTCCCCTTTTCTATTCTTGTCATCATCTTAGAACCTGAATGCCCTCTAGGGAATCTATCACGCCATGATGGCTTCCAGGCTTCACCACTAACATATGTCACCCGTCGCCACCAATCCCGGTCCACTCATCACTAAAAATCATCTCTGTTTCCAAAGTCACAAACTCTTTACTCTCTTATGAACACTCTAATTTTCAAGCTCAAGAACCCCAGCTCTTGCCAGGC